>JBBPBX010052340.1:0-24242 GCA_038048925.1 Garcialebias charrua
AATGTGGGGGATAAAAGACATGTCCTGATCAAAAATAACACCAAGATTTTTAACATTAGAGCTGGAGGCAGATTAAGGTCATCCAAGGAGGAGAGAGACTGAAAAATGTTTGTATTCCTGAGATGCTCAGGTCCAAAAACTAAAACCTCAGTCTTGTCTGTTCAAAATCAGAACATTTAGGGTCATCCAGGTTTTTATGTCTTTAAGACATGTTGTAGTCTGAGTAACTGATCGGATTCTTCGGGTTTCATGGACAAATATAACTGTGTATCATCAGCATAACAATGAATCTTTATCCCATGCTGTTTAATAACTTTACCTAATGGAAGCATATTACATCTCTATGGTCTCCAGTACAAGCCTTAATGGGCCAAACTGAAGCTCTGGTTCTGAAGTTCCTGTTCAGCAGAACCGACCCCTCCAGACCCAGAGATGGTCAAATCATGAACGTGCACGGAACAGGTGAGTGTGAAAGACTGGGTTTAACCCTCCTGCTGCCTTTGGCTCAGCACGACCTCACTTAAAGCGAAGGACACCATTTTGACCCGAGGGCAGCAGGAGGGTTAAACCTTGTTACCACAGATGTAATTTGTGAGACTTCCTCTGTAAGTTCATGTGATCTGATCCTGAGTGTGTGCATGTGCGTGTGTGCATGAGATGGGAAGCAGACGGGTTGATGTCAGCTCAGACTCCATGAAGATCCACCCGAGCCAGGAACACACGGGCTTTTGTTGCAGCGGTAAAAGAACCGCTGTAGCTCTGAAAGGCCACACTAATCCTGTTACAACACACACACACACACACACACACACTCAGGATCTTTTGTTATTTTTCTCTGACGGGGCTGAATACACACACACACACACACACACACACTCAGGATCTTTTGTTATTTTTCTCTGACGGGGCTGAATATCTGCAGTTTTAATTTGAAAAGGCTCCACAGTAAAGTTAAAAATGGTCATTTGTCTGAATAAAACCAGCTTCCTCGTGAAAACGTCGTGTTTTAAAGTAACGTCTTACAGAACTTGGTATCGGAGTCATCTTAGGTTCGTGCGGAACCCGTGAAGAAACGAAACGGGTCGGTCCAGACATTTTAGGTTTGCTTTATCCTCCAGTTTGTCTAAATTTTGGTCTGGATCTACAAAAGGACCACGCAAAGGGAGATGTGCACCTCAAACTGTGCCGTCGACCAAACCGCACCCCTTTGTGTCGATTTAAAGCTGATCGCGTTTGCGTTCATGTGGTCAGAGTGAAATATTTACTGTGACTCAGCAGAAAGAACAGGAAGAGGAGAGATCTGAGGCCTTCGCTAACAGAGCGCGGCGGCCATGTTGGAAAAGACGTCTTTTGTTCTATGTTCCTGTCATCGCTGCCTCTACAATTTGCACAATACCATTTGCTCATATAGACTCATGTTCGTGCGGCTGTCTGTTTGTAATGATTTTGTTTTTCTATTACATTAGTGCTTAGTGTATTTCTAGTTGATGTTTTTCTTAGTTAATCCTACATGTTATTACTGTTTTTCTCTTACATTTTGTTGTTGAATGTAACTGGGACCCTGTGTACATAATCTTATTTCATCACATGTACCACATGCGGTGCAAATGACAATAAAGATTCTCTGACTCTCTGACTCTGACTCTGATATTTGCAAAGGAGTTGACAGGTAAACTGTTAAACTAGTCATTTTTTGTGGGTACAACATCCTATAAAATTCAGTTTGATGTCAGTTTTGGTCAAAGCTTGAAAGAGCCGCTGCAGAGGGACCAAAGAGCCGCATGTGGCTCCAGAGCCACAAGTTGCAGACCCTTGCTTTAAGTACAAAAACCTGTGATTATTCAGTTTTAGGGTCTTGTAAGAAGGTGTTTATAGGGTGCACTGAAGTACAATGTCTCAGTGTGCAGGATAATTAGTCACTAGAAATTTTAAACATTGCATACAGGAGTCAAGACTGGCCAGATGTTCTCTTAAGGTGACATCACAACTGTAAAGTTCCACAAAATGTGCTGCTGAAAGAAGAAATATAAAGTCTGGTTCAGCATGTATAAAGTTATGTTCAAAGGGTCTTCAGAAGTTTCTGTGGCTCTCAGTGTTCGACTCCATGATTAAAAAAATGCTCGGGTGCACGGACGTGATTACGTCACTGAGTAACTCACAGGAGATCCAGGAAGACCCTGCAGACCGGTGTAGCCTCTGTGTCCTTTCTGACCCCTGTCTCCATGGTCACCCAGGTCACCTTTATCTCCTCTTGGTCCTTGTGGCCCCTGAATGAGGAATGGTTGAACGTACTTTTATCGTTCTTGAACTTGAGGAGGTTTTTGCTGCAGTTTTACACAAAACTCGGTAAAAACAATGATCTGAATCTACAAATTGTTCCTTTTTTTTATAGACTGTCAGCAGTTTGACTCAGAAAACCTAAAACAGAGACTCACCACTAATCCTCTTTTGCCAGCAGCTCCAGGTGGACCCTGGGGCCCTCTTGAGCCCTGCAGATGAGCAGAGTCAGAAGAAAAACTTCAAGATCTTCTACTGAAACCCTTAAAGTTCTCAAACACGTTTGAATTCTTGTGCTGTTTGGATCAGAACATGAAACACTCACCGGCTCGCCTCTCCTTCCTGCATCACCTGATGCACCGACAGGACCAGGAGGGCCAGGAAGTCCTTGTGGTCCAACCAAACCCTCTGAACCATGATCTCCTCGGTCTCCCTGAAACGTTTTCGCTGTCAGACACTTGCATCGTGAACATCACAACTAAAATCTGCCTCTGGGCTCTTACCCTTTGTCCGAGGACGCCGTCTTTTCCTGGTGGACCATCAGATCCTGCAGGACCCTGAAGGAGCAGACACATTATTACATTGTGGTATCTGTGGAGTTGTAAAATCAGGAAGCTAAAGTTTTTTTTTTTTTTTTTAAAGCTTCATACATCTGGACCAGGATCACCCCGAGGTCCATTAGCACCAGGAACACCAACGGGACCTGAGGGGCCCTTATCTCCTGGTGATCCTGTGGATCCTTGTTTTCCTGGAAGACCCTAAAACAAGAAGACAAATGATGCCAGGTCAATACACACAAGTGATGCACACAATACAACAAACAAGACAGATTATTGTAAATGTTGAAACAGGGTTTAGTTCTGAGACAAACATCTTTCAGATGAAGATCAGAGACTGGAGGGCTTTAAATTTCTTAAATTTTAAGAAGAAGACAGAAGCTATGTTGTTTCCTCCTAATGGACCTTACCAAGCTCCGCCCAGAAACGCCCCCTAAGCTCCAAGATGGCCGCACGTCTCCCAAGCGCAGCTTTGGTGTCAATGGAAAACATGGCGTCGACTGACTGCAGGGTATTTCTGAGTCGAATAGTGTATCATTTCTGCCAGATTCCAACAAAATATCAGCCATGACAATGGACAGGGGAACCAACAAGTTCATGTTATTTTTTTTTGTGGACGTTATCAAGTTGTTTGATCCACGCGATGCCTCCAAACAGCGTGCGCGTCACCGCTAATGCTACCGTCTGATGGGGAAAACATCAGCTCCTCACACGCTCAGGCTCAGCATTATTACAGCTGTGGACAGGATCACTGATGCCTATTGTCCTGCAAGGCTGGGTAAGTCAGGCATTCATGGTTTTGAGGGTTACTTTTGAAATCAGCGATTTCTATTGTTGGCAAAAGTTTGTGTGCCTTGGTCGCAAAGCTAATGCTAACTGTAATCTCCATTCATTCCTTAAGTGGTTGGTTAGCCGTTGCTGCTTTAGCTGCTAAACACGCCGACAGCGACTTTTGTGAGGGCAAACGAGCTCAGCCGTCCGGTGTGTTAGTTAAAATCCAGCCTTCGTGTCACGATTTTGTGCAGTTTTAGGTGAAATCGACAGTAGAGCTCGTTGTGTTAGCTAGCTCATGTGGGGTTAGCAGAGCTGTTTCTTCCCAACTTCCAGGACGTTCAGTGAACTGTGGCTTTCTCTCATCGTGACCGCGTGTTGTTAACTAGCAGGTTTCAAAAGCAGGTCAACCCTTCTCTGCTGGTGAAAGGAATAATTGTTCAGTTTTGTGGTCGTGCACAAGCTTTGATCCAAGCAAGGCATTCAGTTTCACATATAGGGAAACGGTGAATTTTACTTCCACAAATACGGTCAGGGTACCTGACATCTCCTGTACAGATACCCCACTGACGGTGGAGGAGCATTTTTCCAGCCCTGACGCAGAAAAATTCTGCACGTATGCTAGCTAGCAATGTAAGTAGCATGTGGTGCCGGTCTCACAAACGCTACCGTAGCGTTTGTTTTGTGAGACCGGCACGCACGTGGAAGCTGCGCTGTGACGTGTTATGGGTATTAGCCAATGAAACGCGGCCCTGTGGGCGGAGCTTGGTAAGGTCCATGGCCCAATCAAGCACCACTGTATCGACCTTCCCGCTCTAGTCCCGTTAGAGAAACAAGTTGTCACTAATCCTGGAGTGAAAATGGACCCCTCCATGAAACTACACAGTCATGTAAACATGATTGTTAAATTCTGCCTTTTTTTAATTTGAGGCAACTTTCTATTCACCTCAACACTTGCTCTTCTCAAGGGCGGATGTCTCCTCTCTGTCTCCACTTTGTTCTTGCTTTGTCTTGACTGTTAAACTGCTTGAGAGCCTCTCTTCTACAAAATCTTCCGAATCATAACTATGGACTTCAATTTGGTCAGTTGGTCCCTCAATACAACTGATAACATTTCTTCAACAAGAAGACAGGCTGTAGCCGATTTGCCCTGTTGGCATGCACACAGCTGGATATCTCATCGACTTGGAAGACTTGATGATGTGTCTATCTCTGCTGTCATCTGTGGATCTTAAGGACGCATATTTAATTGGATTTATGATAACTGGTTCCTGCTTTTTGGATTTGGCTGGTTCCTGGTCTATCAACACACAAGGAAGACGTCGGTAGCAAATCTGGACCTGGTCAGGCTGCCTGCCTTACATGATGGCTTGGTTCATGTCTCGAGAAACCAGACTTTTGGCTGAATGGATTAGATCTTCGGGATTTTTTCAGGCACGCTCCATTGGTATGGTCATTTTAATTTGGACATTTTCGGAAGCGAGTGGACCGACACAGAATGAAGGTAGATGTCATTAAAGTTCTGCCTGTTCCCAAAACAATTGTGTTTATCTGACATTCGGCTCCCCGACAGGCCTTGACAGGCCGTCTTATCTCAACACGCCTGTAGAAGTTTTGTAAACCTGACGCTCTCCCCCTCTCAAACCTTCTGCTGAGGAATTCCACAGACTTTTCAGAGGAGCCCAGCTGAATAAACATTCTGTCATCATTTCAGGACTCTGGATTCGCCTCTGGCCGTCCCCGGCAGCCCTTGCTCCTCGAGTGTGCACAGATCTCTCCAGAGGGAACTAGTACTACTGTATGTGAACGGAGTTTTTTTTTATCTGAACACTGCAGTGCCTCTGCGGGCTGGCTGCTCACCGCCTTTTAGTCCCCCACAGCGCTCTCTGAGGTCGGCAGACCAGATGCTTTTATTGGTTCCAGGCACTTGTTTTAAGCTCAGAGGTGACAGAACCTTGTCTGCTGCAGGTCCAAAACTGTGGAATGAGTTACCACTGCATGTCAGGCAGGCTCCCTTCCTTACTATTTTGAAGTCTCATTTAAAAACTCACTTTTATTCCTTGGCTTTTACACAGAGTGAGTTGACTTTAACTTGTCTGTATTCTACGATACAGTCATTTAGTTCTTATCTTTATCTATTTGGATCTAAGTATTTTATCTTGTGTTCTTTGCTTGTTTTGTTTTTGATGTACATCACTTTGGTTGGCCTTGTTGCTGTTTTAAATGCTTAATAAATAAAGTGGTATGGTATGAATATCATCAAGAACCAAGAAAAAAAAGTTTCAGAAGTTTCCATCCATACATTGAACATTCCTCATCTGTCCCCCTAAGATAAAAGGAAACTGGTTTGGACGTTCAGGAATAACCCGAGAACCATTCAAGCTCCAGTCTGCCATGAACTGGAACCTGATGGAACACCAGTGTTCCTGTCTACAGTGAAGCCAGTTTTACATTAAGGAAGACCTGGAAAGTTTGACAGAAGTAAGAAGCATGTTTGGATGCGTCAAGGTGAAGCTTTCAAGCCTGAGAACACCACCCTAACTGCTAAACAGAGTGGTGGTAGCATCATGATGTGGGACTGTTTTGCTGGCTATGGCACTAGCATTTTGCAAAAAGGAATGGATCACTTTTCGTCTGCCAAGAAGCAAATGTCAGCCAGAATACAAAGATGCAGGTGATGCAGGTTAGCCAAATATTAACTGGAGTGTTTGTATAAATTTGAACTTGTATTTATATTTTTGACCCGGCGTGGATTAGAGTCAGCTCCTGGAGAGTCTGTCTCCAAATATAACAATAAAAGCCCAAAATGAATGACCTTCATGTCCACAGTGAGTGAGAGTCTGGTTCTGACTGCAGCTGTGAAGGGTCCCCATGACCTGTTTATACTGCAGAGAAAGGTTCTGTGATACCAACCCCTGGCCCAGGAAGACCCGGCATCCCACGTTCTCCTCTCTGACCGGGAAGACCCACAATGCCTCGCTGTCCTGTGGTTCCAGATGGGCCTGGAGGACCATTGGGGCCCTAAAATCAACATCAAAGCACAAAGAAAATGTGGATTTTATTAAATGTAATAATAATAATATTTTAAATAAAAAAACTAAAATACAATCACAAATTATAAAATGTGAAGTTACCGTGGGGCCGTCCTCTCCAGCATCACCTTTGTCTCCGGAGCTCCCTGGTGGTCCAGCAGGTCCCCGCTCTCCTTGTCTTCCAGGAGACCCATGATCACCACGGAGTCCAGGAGGACCTTCTTTTCCTGGGGCTCCCTGGGGTCCAGCTTGTCCAAGTGGACCCTAATAAAAGATGTAAAGACATAAAAACTCAGAAGACACAAACTGGATGTAGACTTACACATTAGAATAAAAGGAATCGAACAGAACTTTATGGATTGCATTTTGATCTTGAGGTTCCCTGATATCATTTATGTTGTTAATTGATAAAATCTAAATGAATTAAAATAACTTTAATTGCAATCCACTGATACTGATTGTTCGGTAGAAATTAAAATTTTGTTATTTGGAGAAAACCAGCTGTTTATTCTATTTATGATTCATTATTTTGTTCTAAAACATCTTAATATGATAAAGGGAACTTTATTACCTTCATATTTTACATTTATTCTTTATACCCAACTTTAGTGCTCATCAGTGTGGTACTTACAGGTGGGCCTGGAGGTCCAACATTTCCAGCAGATCCAGGAAAACCAGTAGGACCCTGTGATCAGAAAACCCCCAAGTTTTTTTAAAGTTTTTATTACAGATAGCATACTGTTTGCAAAAAAACAAAACAAAACATGAAAACACAATTAATATTTTAGAGTTGACACATCAGGTGTTGAATAAAAAGCCTTTGGCTTGTGGTCTTACTGGTGCACCCTGCGTTCCTCGTCCTCCTTTCAGGCCAGAAACACCAGTCGGACCCTAAAAGTAGAAATCAACACTTTAATATATTTTCTCAGTAACTTGTGCAACAAAGAAAGAAACGCATGTAATGTATAAAATATATGAACAGTTCAATTCTAAAAGTGGATCATTAGAGTGGTCAACGACAGTTGAGAGACAAATACACATTTATTGATGTTTTTGACTCACCGGAGGTCCATGAGCACCAGCCAAACCCTGAGGTCCTGGAGAACCAGCGTCACCTTTCTGGCCTGGCTCTCCAGGCTCTCCCTTGACTCCAGGTTGACCATCAGGACCCTACAAAGTGTAGACATGGTTAACCGTCGTACGCAGGTTAACACAGGGTCGACAGTACAATGAAAAATTCGAGATGAGAAGAACTGACTCGACTCGCTAAAAACAAAACAAACAAACAAGAAATACTAAAGCATGCAATAAGGGTACAAAATAAAGTACTAAAAAGTGAAAATGAAATATAATATTTACAAGGTCCAAAAGAAATATAGTAAACAGCAACAAGCAGGATGAATTAGTATGAATACACATTTCACAGGTTGTATTATTAGCATAAATGCACATGATATACTGGTAGTCCCCGTCTTACGACGTCATTGACATACGAGGTTCCGGACTTATGAGCGGACTAACGAACAGTAAAGTTGTACAGAACATACAGAAAATACAGCACTAGTATGTGTTTTTAGATGAAAGTGTGTTAGCTAACCGTTTGTAAATAAAGTTCTGTGCATGTTTATGAACCAGTATGTACGTTTGTGTTGAAAAACGAGTGTTTGTAGTAGCGCTAGCATACATTTTCCGACTTACGACTGAAAATCCGGACTTACGAGTGACACTTGTTTCGGGTTCCGACATACGAGTTTTTGTGTTACGAGCACCTCGTACGAACGGAACTCGCTCAGGGACCACCTGTATAGTATTTTTGCACATAACTAACATAAACTACACAGATTGTTTGACCAATTGGAATAACACTAGAAGTCTCAAATGCAGAACTACTCACAGGGGGTCCAGCAAATCCAACAGCTCCAATTGGACCGGGGTCACCTCTGGCTCCCTGAAAGAATACTAACTTTTACTTCATGTGCAGTAAAATACTGAACAAGGTCAGCATCTGCTTGTTATACAATACAGAAAAGGATGTCCGATCTACATACATGAGTTCCTCTAGATCCTGGAGTACCAGCTGGTCCTTTGGGTCCAGGTTCACCCTGTGAAGACATTAAATGTTTAGTTACTCAATCCAGTGTGTGAGGAGCAAGAAACTGCTGCTTAGCATGTATTAGAAAAAGGAAACAAACCTTTTCACCACTGGGTCCAGCAGGTCCGAGTGGGCCAACAGGACCAGGGGCTCCCTGTGGACAGTAAATAAATCCGGTTTGGGAGATCTTCTCACCATCATTGTCTCGGGTTAACAGTACAGTATGGTTCTGTCAGCGGCCACAAGCTGGAACAAGTCCTGGGCTTACATGAATCCATCAGCAGCTAAAGTTTATTTTGGTCCCACAAGTGTAAATTAAACATCGTTGTGTGTGCGGCTGAGCCAAGAGAGCACGTGTTCGCCGCGAGGTAAAGACGTTGCACTCACCCTCGCGCCGTCGTTTCCAGGTGTACCTTCGGACCCCTTTTCACCAACCGCTCCCTGGACAAAAACAAACAAACGTGTCACTGGTTTGAAAAACTCTGATTGATTTATTGTAACTTAACTGACATCGTCCAAAGACAACCAGTTTATACTTTTGGAAAGATCTATGCAAACGTACTCTGTCACCCTTGGGCCCGGGAGAACCAGAGATTCCTCTTTCTCCTGGCATTCCCTGAAGACCAGGTGGACCTACGTCTCCCAATGCACCAGTTGGTCCGGGGCTGCCCTACAGTGGAAAAAAAACAAAATCATAATTAATAAAAACAAAATCTATACAACTGCCTGTGTAATAACATGAAAAACACTCTCAGGCAAACTGCAAAAAGGACACTCGTTTAAAAGCTCAGGATTGATGACCAATGAAAACGAGTTTGTTGCAATGGCGCTGTGACGGATCCTCCATTGAAGATCGCCAGTCCGTTAACAAACCCCCTACTGTTAAGGTGTGATGTGTTGATTCGTCAATTTACATAGGATGGGTATGTTATCTCAGGTATGTGTGGGCGTTATCTCAGCTTCCAATTTACATAGGTTGGTGCGTGGCATGTCATCCTGTATAAAACTTCACTGTCACACAGGCTGCTCCTTTGAATTGAAAAAGCCCTTTGGATAGAGGGTGAAACGTTTTCTGTAACAAATAAAGTCCAGTTGTTTTTGTATTGAACGCTTGTTCTGATTTTATCATGTCCTGGACGACTGAGAATCTTCACCAGAATAATCATACCTTTGGTCCATCTGGACCGGGTGCACCCGGAATTCCTTTGGGTCCCTGCAGACCAGTTGTACCCATATCTCCTCTCTCTCCTGGAATTCCTCGCTCCCCCTAGAAGTTAGAAACCATCAGCTGACACTAACTTTTTCGGACCAGTCAAAGACGGAGCAGATCAGAGAGTTGAAATCCACATACCCTTGGTCCAATTTGACCCACAGGACCAATCTCTCCAGGAATGCCCTGACAGAAGGATCAGCTTGTGTTATTCATGCAGTCCAAACAACAAGATCGATGGTTGAAGCTTATACTGTATATTTTATCAATCATGGGGCTTTTTGTTGGACTCACTTGGTCTCCTGGTTTACCAGGTTCTCCAGGGGGGCCTAGGTTTCCAGGTAAACCCTGAGAAGAAAAGAAAAGTGGCAAAAAAAATCAAATCAGAGTTCATTTTAATTACCGTATTTTTCAGAATATAGGTTGCACCGGAATATAGGTCGCATTGTCCAATTGTTGCCAAAGAATTGGAAAAATCCATATATAGGTCGCACCTACGTCAAAATGTGGACCGTGTTTAGCTCTGCTGCAAATGTCTGCCACAGGAGCGCACAGCAAGGCTTTTAAGAAGATTAACACTTAAAAACAATTATTTGTTTGATAAAAATTATAGCAAATATGTGTCTGAGCTGAACTTTTCTTTAATAAATGAATAATTTTAGCAGGATAAACACCTAAAAAATATATTTGTTAGCTGACATTATTGTAAGAGTGTGTCTCAGTTTAATTTTTGTTAATAAATGATTACAAATCAGCTTATTTTATAAAAAGCCATAAATACGTCGCACCTGAATATAGGTCGCAGGGCATGCAAAACTGATAAAAAGCCACAACCTATATTCCGGAAAATACGGTACTTACACTTGTATCTGTAATAAGAAGACAGGTTCAATACTGTTTCGATAATATCTAAGAGATTCTTTTTTTTCCCGAACTGAATTCTGACTGATGACAAATGTCGATACAGAAATAAAAAAGTCTGAACTCTCATGATGGCCCAAATGTAGTTACTTGAAAAAAGTATTTACAATTAAAAATAAATTCTGTCAAAATCAGTTCATTTTCATTGTGCCAAATGATATCACAGTCTAATAGCAAATTATTTCTATTCATTCTGTTGTATCGTATAGATAAATAGGCACCACCTGGTTCTGGATATTTTCCTAAATAGATGTATATTTTTACACTTACGAAAACAAAAAAAAGTCTGTCCACATTTGTAGTAATGGTACTTTAATTTGAAGTACCCATGCCGCACCATTAGGTGGCGAGAACGTCCACATTGACGAGATTAAAATACAAAGAAAGAAACACGCTAAGCCTGGCTTAAAATTCTCTAATGCCGTTTACATTTTTCACTCGTTTATTCACTATTTCAGCACAAAATGAAATTTTAATGGCTGCAAGATGATAACAAAACTGGGAAATGAAAAAAAGAAGAAAAAATGTTGGTTTAACAAAATGTATGCTTGGCAGCCATACTTAATTTATTTAGATGCATCTCATATTCCAAATATTTAATACAATGTGTATTCTTCAATTTATACTTATTCTTACTTTGTGCACTGACCAGTTTTATTTTTATGTTTTATATTTATTTTATTTGTTCAAGGGTGTGGGAGGAAACTGGGATTTGAATGGTTAATGACTGTTTTCCTTTGCTTGGCGTTTGAATGACTTGTTCATGTATGTTCATTTATACAATTTATAAATAAAATAAACACACCTGGAATCCGTTAACACCTGGGGGACCTTGCTCTCCTCTGTCTCCTGCAAGCCCCTTGGAAAGAAGACAATCATCTGTGTTATTCGGACCCAAAGCAACGATTCACGTGAGCCATCAGAGAGTTACTACTTACAGCTGGACCAGGGGGCCCTGCAGGACCAACCTCTCCGTCTTTACCTGGGGGTCCCTGTGGACAAAAAAAGAAAACCAAACTCGCTGTAGATCTGGAGTCTTAATATATGATGTGGTTAAATGGACTAACTAATAATAAGATTAGCCACAATGGTCAAAGAAATGAAGAATAAAGTCCTCTTCGTCATCAAGCTTACTCTTTGACCCGGCACTCCTGGAGATCCCAGCTCACCCGTTTTTCCTGGGTCACCCTTTAAGAGAAAAATCACGTTTTAAAATGGAAACAGGCCAAAAAGTTAATGTGCTTTTTGGTTGATTAAAGCACAGATTTGAGTAATCGCCAACCTACATTAAAACCTTTAGGACCCGGGACCCCCATGGTTCCTGCAGGGCCTCGGTTTCCAATGGGTCCCGCTGCGCCTGGGCGACCATCCTCACCTGGGGCTCCCTAAAAAATTAACAAGTCTCATTATATTTTAATACTCATTCAACCTTTATTTAGACCGATAAGTCACATTGAGCCTAGAAGACTAATTTACAAGTGAGATCTGCTTAGACCAGGGGTCTGCAACCTGCGGCTCTGGAGCCACATGCGGCTTTTTGGCCCCTCTGTAGGGGCTCTTTCAAGCTTTGAGCAAAACTAACAGAAAACATAATTTTATTGGTTGTTATACAAACAACAACAACAAAATGACTAGGTTTAGCTGTTTTTCCTGTCATTTCTTTAGTAAATATGAACTTTAACTTTTTGCTTTATTTTTAAAACTTAATTATTATTTTTCATATTTAAAAAAATCACAGGTTTTCATAGTTCATAGCCTTTTTAATTAAAAAAAAAACAGAAAACATAATTTTATTGGTTGTTATAGGCCTACAAACAACAACAAAAAAATGACTAGGTTTAGCTGTTTTTCCTGTCATTTCTTTAGTAAATATGAACTTTAACTTTTTGCTTTATTTTGAAAACTTAATTATTATTTATCATATTTTTTTAAAATCGCAGGTTTTCATAGTTCATAGCCTTTTTAATTAAAAAAACAACAACAGAAAACATAATTTTATTGGTTTTATACAAACAACAAAAAATGACTATAGGTTTAGCTGTTTTTCCTGTCATTTCTTTAGTAAATATGAACTTTAACTTTTTGCTTTATTTTTAAAACTTAATTATTATTTTTCATATTTAAAAAAAATCACAGGTTTTCATAGTTCATAGCCTTTTTAATAAAATTAAAAAAAACAGAAAACAAAATTTTGTTGGTTGTTATACAAACAACAAAAAAATGACTAGGTTTAGCTGTTTTTCCTGTCATTTCTTTAGTAAATATGAACTTTAACTAAAGTTAAATTATTATTTTTCATATTTAAAAAAATCACAGGATTTCATAGTTCATAGCCTTTTTAATTAAAAAAAAAACAGAAAACATAATTTTATTGGTTGTTATAGGCCTACAAACAACAACAAAAAAATGACTAGGTTTAGCTGTTTTTCCTGTCATTTCTTTAGTAAATATGAACTTTAACTTTTTGCTTTATTTTGAAAACTTAATTATTATTTATCATATTTTTGAAAAATCACAGGTTTTCATAGTTCATAGCCTTTTTAATTAAAAAAACAACAACAGAAAACATAATTTTATTGGTTTTATACAAACAACAAAAAAATGACTAGGTTTAGCTGTTTTTCCTGTCATTTCTTTAGTAAATATGAACTTTAACTTTTTGCTTTATTTTTAAAACTTAATTATTATTTTTCATATTTTAAAAAATCATAGGTTTTCATAGTTCATAGCCTTTTTAATAAAAAAAAGAACAGAAAACATAATTTTATTGGTTGTTATACAAACAACAACAAAAAAATGACTAGGTTTAGCTGTTTTTCCTGTCATTTCTTTAGTACATATGAACTTTAACGTTTTGCTTTATTTTTAAAACTTAATTATTATTTTTCATATTTTTTAAAAATCACAGGTTTTCATAGTTCATAGCCTTTTTAATAAAACAATTTTTAAAAAAATCTCCCTTTACAAGAATCTGGTCTTTTCATTTATCTTGAATTGTAAAAATATCCATAAATGAAATCATTGGATATTTTTAGCTTTAGCGTCAACCCTACTGGCCACAAAAGTCTCCTCCTACAAACTCAAAAGTGGCCCATGGGCCACCAGTTGATAATCTCAGTTGTAGCAGGTTTTTGTGGCTCCAGACACATTTAGTTTAGTGAATAAAGGTGTAAAAATGGCTCTTTTGATCGTAAAGGTTGCAGACCCCTGGCTTAGACGTACAACAGGCACCAGTAGCTGCTGTTACCTAAACACAAGCCACTGCGTAGCACAGGAGTCACCAACCTTTTCGAAACTGAGAGCTACTTCGTGGGTACGGAGTCATTCAAAGGGCACCAGTTTGATAAACTCTTTGGAAATAACAAAGCGTAAATTGAAAAAAATGTATAATAAACATATTTTTAAGAACATATTTTCAAGATAATTTTAAAATATATATATAAATACAAAAAAAGAATAACAACTGAATAAAATGAAATTTTAAATGCAGCTTAGTAGTGAGTTGTGCTATTTTTAGAAATGGTCCGCGGGCACCTCAAATGGTCCTTGGGGGCACCCGGGTGCCCGCGGGCACCGTGTTGGTGACCCCTGGCGTAGCATAACATAGATTTTAGTTTAAAGTATTTAAAACCAACAGTATTTATCAAAACTAGTGCATTAGACAATTAAAAACACTTAATAAGTGCAGTGTGAACGCTGTTATGAAGCTCTACATACCAGTGGCCCTGGCTTGCCTTCTGCTCCCTGGACTCCTGGGGTACCAGTGAGACCCTGAAGAAAAGTTATCAAATTATGAGTATTTGAGAATAACATTTGATCAATTGTTTGCATATTATTATGAAAAATATAGCTCAAAAATAAAAAAAGCCAAACGCTTGTGTTACCCTTGCACCTGGTAGACCAGGCTCTCCAGGACGTCCTAGGTCTCCGAGAGAACCTTTTGGTCCGGGTGGACCTGAAGTTCCTCGATCTCCTTGTGCACCCTTTGCAACAAAACGGAAAATTATTTTAACTGTGCAACAAACAAAAATATTTCAGGAAGGCTAAATATTGACATCAAATAATAAAGAGTACCTTGGGTCCTGGCAGGCCGTCAGCACCGGGGAAACCTCTGTTACCCGGAGAACCCTGAAAAAAAAATCAAATGATATTGAATATAATCATGTTTATATTTAATATAAAGATGTATACCGGTAGTAGTCAAACTACTGGATAGTTTGGCTTTCGTGTTCTTTAAGTAACATTTAAATAGTGGCAGATGTCCATCAGTTCATTATCAGTTCATGAAGAAGTGCTTCTAAAAAAGTGGAACAATAAAAAAAAAATATATGTAGTTCCTCAACAGAAAACTGGAAGCACTTTAAATTTTCATAATCTGCAGATCATAATCTGATCAACAGATTAGAAGAATCTGTAGAAATCTCTGAGCTCAAAGGACGAGGCTGAAAGTTTACACTGGATGGTCGTGATCGTCGGGCCCTTGGGGGCCACTGCATTAAAAGCAGGTTCTGTTGTGGGCTCAGGGACTCTTCCACGGATCATTGTCTGTAAACACAGTTCTTCCACAGCTGCTGCTTAAAGCTCTATCAGACAAAGAAGAAGCCAGACGTGAACACCATCCAGAACCGCTGCTGTCTGGACCAGAACTCATTTCAAATGGACTGAGGTGAAGTCCAGAACTGTTCTGTGCTCAGACGGATCCATCCATCACCTTTACCCGCTTCTTCCTTTCAGGTCATGGGGGGACTCTGGTGCCCATGAGCAACAGTCACTGTGTGAGAGGCAGGGACACCAGTGGACAGGTCTCCAGTCCATCACAGAGACAAATGAGACCAACAACCATTCACTCTCTCACTCACACCCAGGGACAATTCAGAGTCATCAGTCAGTCTAACATGCATGTTTTTGGTCTGTGGGAGGAAACCGGAGTACCCGGAGAAAACCCACACATACATAGAGAGAACATGCAAACTCCACCCAGAAAGGTCCCCAGCTGGGTTTCGATCCAGCAACCATCTTGCTGAGTCAACAGCTCTGCCCGTCAGACACATCTAAATCTACAATTATTTTTTGAGACCATGAACACCACGTCCTCCGTACTCAAGAGAGGGACCGTCCACCCTGTTAGCAGCGCGCAGGTGAAGAGCCGGCCTCTCTGATGCTATGGGGGTGCAATAATGCCTATGTATGGCATGGGCAGCTTACACAGCTAGAAAGATTCCATCAATGCAGAAAAGTATTTACAGGTTTTAAAACAATATATATGTTACAATCCAGAAAATAAATAAATCAAATCTAGCAACAAAAACCCAGGACTGTAGAACATAAAGTCTTCCATCAGACCAGACTGGGAAACATTTCTTTCAGAACCTCCAGAACCTCCAACTGGTCTCCTCAGGTCCTCCAGAACCTCCAACTGGTCTCCTCAGATTATCCAGAACCTCCAACTGGTCTCCTCAGATTATCCAGAACCTCCAACTGGTCTCCTCAGATTATCCAGAACTTTCAACTGGTCTCCTCAGATTATCCAGAACTTTCAACTGGTCTCCTCAGATTATCCAGAACTTTCAACTGGTCTCCTCAGATTATCCAGAACTTTCAACTGGTCTCCTCAGATTATCCAGAACCTCCAACTGGTCTCCTCAGATTATCCAGAACTTTCAACTGGTCTCCTCAGATTATCCAGAACTTTCAACTGGTCTCCTCAGATTATCCAGAACCTCCAACTGGTCTCCTCAGATTATCCAGAACTTTCAACTGGTCTCCTCAGATTATCCAGAACTTTCAACTGGTCTCCTCAGATTATCCAGAACTTTCAACTGGTCTCCTCAGATTATCCAGAACCTCCAACTGGTCTCCTCAGATTATCCAGAACTTTCAACTGGTCTCCTCAGATTATCCAGAACCTCCAACTGGTCTCCTCAGATTATCCAGAACTTTCAACTGGTCTCCTCAGATTATCCAGAACTTTCAACTGGTCTCCTCAGATTATCCAGAACCTCCAACTGGTCTCCTCAGATTATCCAGAACTTTCAACTGGTCTCCTCTGATTATCCAGAACTTTCAACTGGTCTCCTCAGATTATCCAGAACTTTCAACTGGTCTCCTCAGATTATCCAGAACTTTCAACTGGTCTCCTCAGGTCCTCCAGAACCTCCAACTGGTCTCCTCTGATTATCCAGAACTTTCAACTGGTCTCCTCAGATTATCCAGAACTTTCAACTGGTCTCCTCAGATTATCCAGAACTTTCAACTGGTCTCCTCAGATTATCCAGAACCTCCAACTGGTCTCCTCAGATTATCCAGAACCTCCAACTGGTCTCCTCAGATTATCCAGAACTTTCAACTGGTCTCCTCAGATTATCCAGAACCTCCAACTGGTCTCCTCAGATTATCCAGAACTTTCAACTGGTCTCCTCAGATTATCCAGAACCTCCAACTGGTCTCCTCAGATTATCCAGAACTTTCAACTGGTCTCCTCAGATTATCCAGAACTTTCAACTGGTCTCCTCAGATTATCCAGAACCTCCAACTGGTCTCCTCAGATTATCCAGAACTTTCAACTGGTCTCCTCAGATTATCCAGAACCTCCAACTGGTCTCCTCAGATTATCCAGAACCTCCAACTGGTCTCCTCAGATTATCCAGAACCTCCAACTGGTCTCCTCAGATTATCCAGAACCTCCAACTGGTCTCCTCAGATTATCCAGAACCTCCAACTGGTCTCCTCAGATTATCCAGAACTTTCAACTGGTCTCCTCAGATTATCCAGAACCTCCAACTGGTCTCCTCAGATTATCCAGAACTTTCAACTGGTCTCCTCAGATTATCCAGAACTTTCAACTGGTCTCCTCAGATTATCCAGAACTTTCAACTGGTCTCCTCAGATTATCCAGAACCTCCAACTGGTCTCCTCAGATTATCCAGAACTTTCAACTGGTCTCCTCAGATTATCCAGAACCTCCAACTGGTCTCCTCAGATTATCCAGAACCTCCAACTGGTCTCCTCAGATTATCCAGAACCTCCAACTGGTCTCCTCAGATTATCCAGAACCTCCAACTGGTCTCCTCAGATTATCCAGAACCTCCAACTGGTCTCCTCAGATTATCCAGAACCTCCAACTGGTCTCCTCAGATTATCCAGAACCTCCAACTGGTCTCCTCAGATTATCCAGAACTTTCAACTGGTCTCCTCAGATTATCCAGAACCTCCAACTGGTCTCCTCAGATTATCCAGAACTTTCAACTGGTCTCCTCAGATTATCCAGAACCTCCAACTGGTCTCCTCAGATTATCCAGAACTTTCAACTGGTCTCCTCAGATTATCCAGAACTTTCAACTGGTCTCCTCAGATTATCCAGAACTTTCAACTGGTCTCCTCAGATTATCCAGAACTTTCAACTGGTCTCCTCAGATTATCCAGAACTTTCAACTGGTCTCCTCAGATTATCCAGAACTTTCAACTGGTCTCCTCAGATTATCCAGAACTTTCAACTGGTCTCCTCAGATTATCCAGAACTTTCAACTGGTCTCCTCAGATTATCCAGAACTTTCAACTGGTCTCCTCAGATTATCCAGAACTTTCAACTGGTCTCCTCAGGTCCTCCAGAACCTCCAACTGGTCTCCTCTGATTATCCAGAACTTTCAACTGGTCTCCTCAGATTATCCAGAACCTCCAACTGGTCTCCTCTGATTATCCAGAACTTTCAACTGGTCTCCTCAGATTATCCAGAACTTTCAACTGGTCTCCTCAGATTATCCAGAACTTTCAACTGGTCTCCTCAGATTATCCAGAACCTCCAACTGGTCTCCTCAGATTATCCAGAACTTTCAACTGGTCTCCTCAGATTATCCAGAACTTTCAACTGGTCTCCTCAGATTATCCAGAACCTCCAACTGGTCTCCTCAGATTATCCAGAACTTTCAACTGGTCTCCTCAGATTATCCAGAACCTCCAACTGGTCTCCTCAGATTATCCAGAACTTTCAACTGGTCTCCTCAGATTATCCAGAACTTTCAACTGGTCTCCTCAGATTATCCAGAACCTCCAACTGGTCTCCTCAGATTATCCAGAACTTTCAACTGGTCTCCTCAGATTATCCAGAACCTCCAACTGGTCTCCTCAGATTATCCAGAACCTCCAACTGGTCTCCTCAGATTATCCAGAACCTCCAACTGGTCTCCTCAGATTATCCAGAACCTCCAACTGGTCTCCTCAGATTATCCAGAACTTTCAACTGGTCTCCTCAGATTATCCAGAACTTTCAACTGGTCTCCTCAGATTATCCAGAACCTCCAACTGGTCTCCTCAGATTATCCAGAACTTTCAACTGGTCTCCTCAGATTATCCAGAACCTCCAACTGGTCTCCTCAGATTATCCAGAACCTCCAACTGGTCTCCTCAGATTATCCAGAACCTCCAACTGGTCTCCTCAGATTATCCAGAACCTCCAACTGGTCTCCTCAGATTATCCAGAACCTCCAACTGGTCTCCTCAGATTATCCAGAACCTCCAACTGGTCTCCTCAGATTATCCAGAACCTCCAACTGGTCTCCTCAGATTATCCAGAACCTCCAACTGGTCTCCTCAGATTATCCAGAACCTCCAACTGGTCTCCTCAGATTATCCAGAACTTTCAACTGGTCTCCTCAGATTATCCAGAACTTCCAACTGGTCTCCTCAGATTATCCAGAACTTTCAACTGGTCTCCTCAGATTATCCAGAACTTTCAACTGGTCTCCTCAGATTATCCAGAACCTCCAACTGGTCTCCTCAGATTATCCAGAACCTCCAACTGGTCTCCTCAGATTATCCAGAACCTCCAACTGGTCTCCTCAGATTATCCAGAACCTCCAACTGGTCTCCTCAGATTATCCAGAACCTCCAACTGGTCTCCTCAGATTATCCAGAACCTCCAACTGGTCTCCTCAGATTATCCAGAACCTCCAACTGGTCTCCTCAGATTATCCAGAACTTTCAACTGGTCTCCTCAGATTATCCAGAACTTTCAACTGGTCTCCTCAGATTATCCAGAACCTCCAACTGGTCTCCTCAGATTATCCAGAACCTCCAACTGGTCTCCTCAGATTATCCAGAACCTCCAACTGGTCTCCTCAGATTATCCAGAACCTCCAACTGGTCTCCTCAGATTATCCAGAACCTCCAACTGGTCTCCTCAGATTATCCAGAACCTCCAACTGGTCTCCTCAGATTATCCAGAACCTCCAACTGGTCTCCTCAGATTATCCAGAACCTCCAACTGGTCTCCTCAGATTATCCAGAACCTCCAACTGGTCTCCTCAGATTATCCAGAACCTCCAACTGGTCTCCTCAGATTATCCAGAACCTCCAACTGGTCTCCTCAGATTATCCAGAACCTCCAACTGGTCTCCTCAGATTATCCAGAACCTCCAACTGGTCTCCTCAGATTATCCAGAACCTCCAACTGGTCTCCTCAGATTATCCAGAACCTCCAACTGGTCTCCTCAGATTATCCAGAACCTCCAACTGGTCTCCTCAGATTATCCAGAACCTCCAACTGGTCTCCTCAGATTATCCAGAACCTCCAACTGGTCTCCTCAGATTCTCCAGAACCTCCAACTGGTCTCCTCAGATTATCCAGAACCTCCAACTGGTCTCCTCAGATTATCCAGAACCTCCAACTGGTCTCCTCAGGTTCTCCAGAACCTCCAACTGGTCTCCTCAGATTATCCAGAACCTCCAACTGGTCTCCTCAGGTTCTCCAGAACCTCCAACTGGTCTCCTCAGATTATCCAGAACCTCCAACTGGTCTCCTCAGATTATCCAGAACCTCCAACTGGTCTCCTCAGGTTCTCCAGAACCTCCAGCTGGTCTCCTCAGATTATCCAGAACCTCCAACTGGTGTCCTCAGGTTCTCCAGAACCTCCAGCTGGTCTCCTCAGGTCCGGGATGTTTACAGATTGTTGTTGAAGGACGAGTGGATGCTCCTCAGAGAAAACATGGAGCTGGAACAACTTTAAACAGACGTGTTTCTGCTTTGAAACTCAAAGTTTCCCTTTATTCCCCCAAAAGGTCAAACTTCTTAGTTTCAACATCTGATACATCTACTACCTTCTATTATGAAAAAAATCTAAGAGTAAGTTAAAGATTTGCACATTTTCACCTTTGCTTTATTTACATCTTACATGACATCCCAATGTTTTCTATCTCATATTCTTCCTCAGAGACATTAATATTGTAAACAGAATACATTTTTCAGATTAAATGTCCTTACTCTAATGTTTCCCGTCTAATATTTATAAGCATCTTTTGACAAATAGGACTTTTTCACCCGCTTCGAACGTTATCAGCCATTAAATGGCCGTTATTTGTTGCTATCATCCCCATATGGAGCAGACTGCCCCTTGTGTACCTCCTAGTGGGTTAAAAAGTACATTGTTAGCGTATTATCAGCGATAATAACGATAATAACGATAATAACGATAATAACGTACCTTTAAACCTACAAGGAGGTAGGTGGGACAGTTTAACCGCTACATATGGGGATGATAACAACTAATAACGGCCATTTAATGGATTGATAACATCCGAAGCCGCTGTTTTATCATGGTCGTCTTTGGTACGAGATTAGTTTTCAAAGGACTCGGCTGCTTATTTTTGTTGTTGTTTTATGAATTAAATTGCTTCTTTTAAATATAAATGAAATCACTTGAAGTAAAACAAGGCTGCTGCAGGCAGATGTTTTTTCTATCATCAGTGCATTCATCATTTTGTTTCCCAGAGTTGTCTTAAGAGTATAACATATTTACTTTGTGAGACTAAAACGTGAATTAAAAAAATAGCTGACTCACTCGTTCACCGACTGGACCCGGAGGGCCAACAGAACCAGGGTCCCCACGTAATCCTCGCTTTCCTTCCTCACCCTGAGGTCCGAGCACTCCCTGGGAGCCTGGAGGACCCTGAGACATGGACACACACAAACCACAATGCACATTGAACAAAAGAGGCCACTTCTACTTCTTACCTTCAGTTAAATGTTCTCTGATAAGTTCTGGGTTTTTAAATCGGGATCTTACGGGTTCTCCTTTGGGTCCTGCCTCTCCTTTAAAACCTGCAACACCGATGTCTCCCTTTGAAAGAAAAGTGTGAAGATGTAATTCTCCTTCATATTGCAGAAGGTCACATAATCAAGATCAAGTAATCAAATCTTAAGAGCCATTTTACCCCTTGTCCTTTAATACCAGGCTGACCAGTGCTTCCCTGAGGTCCTGGTGGACCAGAGGGTCCAGGGTGGCCTCCTGGACCTTGTGGGCCAAGATTTCCCTGCAAAGAAAAAGCCAAGTTTGTCCGACCTGGAGAATGTATCTAATACCAAGAGAATTTGATTAAATTAACAAAGTGTCTACAAACCACTGGTCCTTTGGCACCTGGACCTCCATCTGTACCCGTGGGGCCCTTTGAAGACATAATAACAAAACTTAGATCGATTGAGAAAACATTTAAAAAAACATTCCTCATATTATGATATAAAAGTACATCTAAAGACATTTACCCCGAGTCCAACTGGTCCAGCTCTGCCTTGGTGACCTGTCTCTCCTCTTTGCCCTTGTGGGCCTTCTGGACCTCGAACTCCTGTGGGACCAGGTTGTCCCTGTGGAAACAAATTGTTAAGATATCTATCTATATATACATACATACATACATACATACATACATACATACATACATACATACATACATATATATATATATATATATATATATATATATATATATATATATATACATACGTACTGTATACAGGTGGTCCTCGACTTATGGCGGTCTCGACCTACGGCGATCCGACTTTATGAACGCATCATATTAATAAAAATGTAAAAATAATATATATATATATATACTACAGTATATTTTTGTGTGTTTAAGTGTTCTTGATTTCATGTGTATAGTACTTTGTTGCAGCTGTGGTTGTTTTAAATGGCTTTATAAATAAAGTATTATTAGTATTATTATTATTTTTATTATTTTTAAGCCGATTTACGTAGATTCTGGCAGTTTCCGCCAGTTTCCGCCAGTGCCCGCCAGTTTAGCCAGTTAGCTCCGGCCTCGAGAGCCGGCTTCGGATGGACCGTGTCCGATCAGAAGTTCCGGCGCTCGGATACATGAGCTGGAGCTGAACGGCGGTTTTGTGGAGGGACGGGTGGACAAAGAAAAACGACGCTGTGGACCGCGTGAAGCAGCAGTAAGCGAGACGGACTGGAGGAGCAAGGAGATAACATGCTAAAAGGTGGAGAAAGTGCGGAGTCGGATGGATGCTGCTGGGACACCGAGCTAACATGCTAAAACGCGGACGAATGGCTTGGCGGCCTGGATGTTGGTGGCACCCGGAGCTAATAAGCTAAAATGCGGTGGAGATGCCTCCTGCGGCCGGGAGCTTGCCTCGATGTCCGCCTGGCAACCTAAGATGTTGGATGGACACCGAGCTAACATGCTAAAATGCGGAGAAACCGCAGTGGCTGCCTTTTGGAGGGGCTAAAATGCTAACGCGGCGCGGCCTAACATGCTAACGTGGAGGGGCTAACGCTAACGTGGCATAGCTTGTTGGACGGACACCGCGGAGAAACGGCTCCCAGTAAGTTATTAACTCTTTTTCCCCTTCATGATGGCTCCAAATGTATGGATTTAACATGCTAACAGTCCTTCCTGTAAACAGTTTGGACCGCGTGAAGCAGTATGAACCTGCAGAGCTCGGACGTGCAACGAGCTAACATGCAAACAGACGGAGACAGGCTTGACCAGCTCAAAGTAAGAAATTTACTACTTTATTTATTACTGTATTGTTCCAAATGTACTGTATGTGTTTTTTGATAATTATGTAGGGTACAGGATGGGCAAAGTGCTTGGTAACTTGGTAACTGTACATTACCGTACATGTACATGTATAAGTGGCGGCTCGTGTGTTTACCGACTTACGGCGATTTTCGTGTTACGAACGGCTGTAGGAACGTAACTTGTTCGTAAGTCGGGGACCACCTGTGTATATATATATATATATATATATATATGTATATATATGTGTATATATATATGTATATATATATATATATATATATATATATATATATATATATATATATATATATATATATATATATATATATATATATATATATATATATATATATATATATATATATATATATATATATATATATATATATATATATATATATATATATACATATATATATATATATATATATATATATATATATATATATATATATATATATATATATATATATATATATATATATATATATATATATATATATATATATATATATATATATATATATATATATATATATATATATATATATATATATATATATATATA
>JBBPBX010052341.1:0-24241 GCA_038048925.1 Garcialebias charrua
ACCTATGTCGCCAAAAGCTGGCTCTGAAGGAAAGGGTGCTCGTTGTCTAAGTGGGTCAAAGAAGTAAACCACCCTTTTAGATTAATTTGCAAAGATGTCACTGGTTAAGTTTGATGCATTAAATAATGAAGGAATTGTAGGATACATTTATAGAGGTGTGCTTTTAGATCATCAATCAAAATGGTGTCCAACTTAAATGGACATTTTTGACATTTTTATCAATAATTTGGCTGTGAATCCCTAGTACAAGTAGCACTGAAAGTAAACTTGCCTGATTCTTGATCGGTGCCATGCTCGTGTTCTTTTCTGGTATAAATCTTTTTCTGTATCTTGATAGGTGAGGTGTGATGTGAAGCTCCTCGCCATCTGAGAAGTTGCCTTCAACATGATCAGAGCGGTTCTGCATTTCAGTCAGTTTCTTTTTACTGGACGGATGAAGTAGTTTTCCATCTAAGAATAGAGCTTAAATTAATTCATAAAACTGGATCAACCTTTAAAAACACCATAGCATTATTTGTGTTTATAGCAATACATTTACATCTCAAAGAATTAGAATATCATGAAAAAGATCTATATATCGTTTTTTTTGTCCCTAATTTCAGAAAGTAATTGTCATAACTTTGACCAGTGTTTCCCAGTCCTGGTCCTCAAACTCCACCCCACCTTCCCCTTGAACTATTTCACTGTGATGAATCTTCAAATTGTACTTTCTGAAATTAATATACAGCAGTCCCTTGCTACATTGTGGTTCATTTTTTGCAGACTCGATCAATCGCAGTTTTTCAAAATAAGATTGGACATGTCGCACAATTGGCTGATTGATGGATGAGCCATGGGTTGTTTTTATAAAATAAATTGTTTAAAAATATTTGATGCCTGTATGCAGCCCCCAAGTACTGGGAGAATCGCCCTTATGTTGCCTCCTCTCTCTGCCATCTCCTATGGCTCGCTGCCACCCCCACATTTATCCTCCTTCAAGAAGGGTTAACCCTTTGCTGTCCAGATGAACCAATTGACTTTTCTCTTCCAACTTAAAATTCAAAGTCTTGGTCTGCTGCCTTCATACATCTTCTCCTACATGTCTTTGCGTGAGTGCAGCTACAGTGTGTGCTCTCAGGACATGATCACCTGCAGTGTTCCGTCAGTGAGGACTGAACTTGGAAAAAGGTAGTGGCGGATCCAGAGATATTTTTCTGCAGGTGCTAAGGGGGGGCTAAGCATTTTACTGAGAATGCTATGAAGGATCATTTGTTCTTTCAGTTCTCAAGGTCAATGTGTGTCATTCACATCACATGTGGTACATAAGGTGGAACGAAACTATAGACAATGGTCCAAGTTACATCCAACAGAAATACAAATTGTAAAGAAAAACAGTAAAAAAGATCCGAGACATGAAATAAGAAATACACTAAACTAAAAATACACTAAGCCCTAGTATGAAACAATGCGCCAAACAATAGCAGCACGAACATGAGTCTGTATGAGCAGATGAGGACAAATTAACACAGCAATATGAAATGATCAGTAGCACATAACCAAATGGTATTACAGTGATTTGTTTTCACAGTGATAATTCAGACTAGGGGTTCATGAGTCCAACAACCTCGGGGTAGAAGCTTGTAGCCATAACGAAGGGTGAGATGGAGGAAGAAGGATGACACCTTTTCAATCTCAGCCCTACTACTTTTGTTTTATTTATTTTTCATTCATTAAAGTTTGGCACCAGCTGGTCAGTTTACTGACCAACAACAACTTAATCAATATATTCTGCAAAGTACTTCAGTGACGGATTCTGATTAGTAAAGGGTGAATATGTTATTACAGGGAGTTCTATACCAGAACAAATGAATAATCATCCAAATAAAGTTGTCTTAAGTTTTATTACAAAAATAATCAAACTAAAAATCAACAACAATAATAAACAAGCAATAGTAATAAATCCGTCAAGGCTCAATTCTCTTGTCTAAGGCAAAATTAACTCTTTAAGCAGGAATTATCTCGGTTTTATACACGCATTAATTTAGATGCAGTGAGGCTATTTTAATAAAGTTTATTTTGGATTTTGGTTAAAAGTAGTTATTTAATGTGACCAGATAAGTCATTTATTATCACTGCAAGCCAGGAAATGATTTATCAAATTGTATTAGTTAAAAATGGCATAACCAGAGGCATCATGTCACCAGTTTCTGCTCCTTTCTGGGTCAGTGTTGAGAGCATCACTCATCTTTCTGGGCTTCAGCTGGTGGATCAGATTGTTTTTTTTTTACTCAATATAATCACTGATTTCTTTTTATTTTATTAGTTGTGTTTTGCGAGGAAAATATCACAACAACCACATGTTAAAGAATATTAACTCAGATGAAAAAGAAAATAATCTGATATTTTCTTGGGGGTGCTAAGGGGGTGCTGTGACTTTTCCAGGGGGGGGGGGGCTATAGCACACCCTAGCTCCCCCCTGGAAGGGCCTTCTCCTATTCTGCTCCTGCTTCCTGGAATATCTTACAAAAAGATCTAAAGCTCTAGGCCCTGACCTCTCTAAATGATTTTCAGAATCTGTTGGAATCCTGGCAAAAACCAATGCAGATTTGTTCCTGTTTTTGATTTTGTACATCTAGCTTAATGTTTTTGCTACTTTTTGCTACTTTTTCTTTAGTTTATTGTTTATTGTATTTGTATTTGTATCATTGCTGTTCATCATTCTTTAGTTTGTAGCAGGTCGCTTTCGTAAATGAGCCCTCGAGGCTCAATAAGATTTACCTGACTAAATAAAGGTTGAATGAAAAATCATAAATTCCGTCATAAACACAAAATATAAAATTGTTGAAAGTTAATTGAAATAATTTTAGAACTTCTTCATTCAGTTGTTATGGTGTAATTCAGGGGTACCCACACTTTTTCATGCAACATACTTTTAAAATGACCAAATCCAAGGGATCTACCTCCTATAAAAATACAAAACATATACTTATTTATAAACACATTAAGTATGCTTTTTTTAAACGTGTTTGTTTTTAGTATTTTATCATTTTTTATATGGCACATTGATTATATGTTTTATAACAAACCAGCCGCTAGGGAGCATAAGCCAGTGTCTCTCTCGAGCTAGTCCCAAGCCTGGATAAATTGTGAGGGTTGTGTCAGGAATGGCATCTGATGTAAAAAACTTTAGCAAAAACCACAATGTGAGTTCCTTAAAACGAAACCATAACGGATTGTTCGAGGGCCGCGTTAACAATGACCGCCACTTGTTGAAAAACAGGGTACTGACAGAAATACTGTTAGTTGAAGACCACGAGAAAGGAAACATGTCAGGAGACGGAGGAAGAAGAGGAAAGTGAAGAATTTAGGACTTACAGTTACAACTTTAAATGTGGGGAAATTGACAGGCTAAGGTAGAGAGTTGGCTGACATGATGCAGAGAAAGAAGATAGATGTTTTATGTGTCCAAGAGACCAAGTTGAAGGGCAGCAAGGCTTGCAGCATTTGAACATGGTTCCAACTGTTTAACCATGGTGCGGATAGAAAAATAAATGGTGTAGGAGTGGTCTTGAAGGAAGAGATGGCAAAAAATGTAGTAAAGGTGAAGAGAGTGTCAGATAGGGTGATGTGCCTTAAGGTAGAAATAGAAGGTCTGATGCTAAACATCAGTGGATATGCTTCACAGGTTGGGTGTGATGGAGATGAGAAAGATGCATTTTGGATAGATCTAGATGAAGTGATACAGAGTCTTCCCAGGGAGGAGAGAATGGACATGTTGGTGAAAGAAACAGAGGGGATGAGGAAATGACGGGTAGGTTTGGTGACAAGGAAAGAAACCAGGAAGGACAGATGGTAGTGGATTTTGCCAAGAGAATGGAAATGGCTGTAGTCAATACCTATTTCCAAAAGATGGAGGAACATAGAGTTACCTATAAGAGTGCAGAAAGAAGTACGTGGGTCGACTACATTCTGTGTAGAAGAGTAATCCTGAGGGAGATTGGAGACTGTAAGGTTATGGTGGAGACTGTAAGGTTGTGGCAGGGGAGAGCATTGCCAGACAGCATCGGATGGTTGTGTGTAGAATGACTGTTGTTGTGAAGAAGATAAAAAGAGTAAAATCAGAGAAGAAAACCAAAAGGTAGAAGCTGAAGAAGGAAGAATGTTATGAGAAATTTAGAGATGAATTGGTAAAGGCTCTGGGTGGAAAGAAAGGGCTTCCAAATGATTGGGCTACTACAGCAACAGTACTATGAGAGACAAGTAGGAAGATACTTGGTGTGTCATCTGAACAGAAAATAGCTGATAAGGAAACCTGGTGGTGGAATAGTGAAGTGAAAGACGCGGTTCAAAGAAAGAGGTTAGCCAAGAAGAAATATGATGATGAGAGTACTGAAGAGAGGAGACAGGAATATAAGGATATGGGGACGTAGAGCAAAGCGGGAGGTAGCTAAGGTAAAGCAAAGGGTGTATGATGAGTTGTATGGGAGACTGGACACTAAAGAGGACAAGAAGGAATTGTACCATTTGGCAAGACAGAGGGATCGGCTGGAAAGGATGTGTAGCAGGTTAGGCTTATTAAAGATAGAAATTGTAATGTTCGAACAAGCGAGGAGATTGTGGCGGGAAGATGGAAGAGGTACATTGAGGAGCTAATGAATGAAGAGAATGAAAGAGAAAGAAGAGTAGAGGTCATAGAAACTATGGACCATTAAGTTGGAAAGATTAGTGAGGGTGAAGTCCAGAAAGCTCTGAAAAGAATGAAGAAGGGGAAGGCAGTAGGACCTGATGACATACTAGTTGAGATTTGGAAATGTCTTGGAGAGATGGCAGTGAGGTTTTTCACTCAAATATTCAATGGCAAATTTGAAGGTGAAAGAAAATGCCTGAGGAATGGAGAAGAAGTGTGCTGGTGCTCAATTTAAGAATAAGGATGATGTACAGATTTGTAGCAACTACAGGGGATTTAAGTCGATTAGTCAAACGAAGATCTGAGAGAGAGTTGTGGAAACAAGACTTAGACAAGAGGTGACTGTGAGCAGCATTATGGTCTCATGCCAAGAAAGACCACCATGGATGCCATCTTTGCTTTGAGAATGCTGATGGAGAAGTACCATTCTGGTACACTTGCAGTTGAGGCAAATGCACTTCGAATATGACATCATGAAAAAAGGCCTCCCTGCATTCTGTATGGGAATGGTAGTTTTTTTTTTTTTGCTTCTTACTTGGTCCAGTTCCCCACTCATTTTACACACTTTCTTGCATTTAGATTAGAACAAATAAAAGTGGAGGCTATTACGAGTCAACTTGTTTGTTTTTAGTGCAGTTGTATGTGCATATGTCTAGACTTATGCATCAAAAAAGGTTTGGTCTTTGATTGGCTGTCCTGTATGTCAGTCATGGGCGTGGTTGTTTGCGCATGCATGGTGATCTATGTCAGAAAAGTCCGGTCTAAGATTGTCTAACCTGTATGTCAATCAACTGATGAGTTGCATAGTGAGGATGGATTGACAAGCTGAGGTATATTTTTAAAAAATATATATATTTAAAAAAAAGTCTGACGTCTATTTCTATTTCGCCATGCGATCTACTGAAATTGCCTTCGCAATCGATCGGTACATCGCATTTGATGTATTGGGCACTCCTAGTGTAATTGATCAAGAAGTTCATTTCTGTTCCATGTTACAGAGCTGCGTGAAAGGTTAACTGATGTCAAAGTCAAAGTCAAAGTCAACTTTATTGTCAGAACTGCAATATGTACAGGACATACACAGGACCGAAATTGCGTTTCTCTCAGTCCCTCGGTGCAACAGTAACCATCTAAACACTAAACACTAAAACATTTAATACACATAAGCATAAAATAGTAAAAAAGTGTAACACTGTCCTGAGTTTTTTCATAATAGTATAAAAGTATGAAAATTTACACCAACACTGAAACACCAAACACCCCTAAAACACCAAACACCCAATGAACATAAGCATAAAATGAAATAATAAAAGTGTAATACTGTCCTGAGTTTTTGCATAGTAGTATGAAAAGTATAAAAACGTAAATCTATAAAATAAACTGAAGTTTCTAGCGTTGACATTTGCAAAGAGTGGCACAGCAGCATATAAGTTAATGTACACAGTACATGTATGAGGTAGTTGATGTTGGTATAGAGGCAAAGTGGCATATGCAGTGAGGCACATAAGGCACATTTGGCATCCTTAGATAAGGCTAGTCAGAGAATGCTGTATATGTATCTGCAGTAGTGTAGATAAAAGTAGTGTAAATGTAAACAGTAGTAATAAATGTAAAGCAGTAGTAATAAATGTAAACAGTATTAATAAATGTAAACAGTGAATGTAAACAGTAGTATGACTATAGGCAGTAATGTAATACAAACATTAGTGCAAATATGAGAAGTAGTGCAAACTGAATGAACACATGACCGAGAGTTTAGTGAATAACCCGTTTGATGACACAGAGTCCAGTGTTAAAAACTTTGTGTTGAGTGGTAATGTGTGAGAAAGTTTTTTGTGTTAAGGCAGTTCAAATGGGAGGGGAGGCAGAGCAGGCAGAGTGTTTAGCATTCTGACTGCCTGATGAACAGAGCTGTCTCTCAGTCTGCTGGTACGAGCCTGGAGACTCCTCAGTCTCCTCCCTGATGGCAGCAGTCTAAAGCGGCTGTGTAGTGGGTGTGTGGGATCACCTGCCATGCGGTGGGCTTTCCGAGTGAGGCGTTTGCTGTGTAAGTCCTGCAGTGAGGGCAAGGAGGTGCCGACGATCTTCTCAGCTGCTTTCACGATGCGCTGGAGGCTCTTGCGGCAGGATGCAGTGCATGCACCAAACCACACAGTGATGCAGCTGGTCAGGACACTTTCTATGGCACCTCTGTAGAAGGTGCACATGATGGAGGTTGAAGCTCCAGCCCTTTTCAGCTTGCGGAGAAAGTAGAGGCGCTGGTGAGCCTTCTTCGCCAGTGCTGCAGTGTTCCTGCTCCAGGACAGGTCCTTTGAGACGTGCACTCCCAGGAACTTGGTGCTGTCCACTCTCTCCACTGCGGTGCTGTTGATGGTCAGAGGGGCATGTTGTGCATCCCTCTTCCTGAAGTCCACGACAATCTCCTTTGTCTTCTCCACGTTGAGAGTGAGATTGTTGTGTCCGCACCACAAGGCCAAGCGGCTCACCTCGTTCCTGTAGTCCGTCTCATCGTTGTTGCTGATGAGACCTACCACTGTTGTGTCGTCCGCAAACTTGATGAAGTGGTTGGAGCTGTACGATGGTGTGCAGTCGTGTGTTAGCAGGGTGAATAGAAGGGGGCTCAGCACACATCCTTGTGGGGCCCCTGTGTTCAATGTGATGGTGCTAGATGTGTTACTCCCGATCCGTACTGTCTGTGGTCTCCCGGTCAGGAAGTCTAGCAGCCAGTTACACATTGAGGTGTTCAGCCCCAGACTGTCCAGTTTATGGATGAGCTGTTGGGGGATGATGGTGTTGAATGCCGAGCTGAAGTCGATGAACAGCATTCTAACATAAGAGTCCTTCGTGTCCAGATGTGTGAGAGCTGTGTGGAGGGCAGAGGAGATGGCATCGTCGGTTGAGCGATTAGGTCGGTATGCAAATTGGAAGGGATCCAGGGAGGCAGGGAGGACAGATGTGATGCTTTTCATGACTAGCCGTTCAAAGCACTTCATCAGGATGGGGGTGAGTGCTACTGGGCGATAGTCATTGAGGCATGCGGGCGTTGCCTTCTTTGGGACAGGGATGATGGTGGTGGCTTTGAAACAGGTGGGGACGATGGCCTGGCTCAGTGAGATGTTAAAGATGTCCGTGAAGACCGCTGCGAGTTCCCCTGCACAGTCTTTCAGCACACGACCAGGTATGTTGTCAGGACCAGAGGCCTTCCGGGCGTTAATCTTGATGAATGAACGCCTTACGCTGTCTGAGGACATATGTGTCATATATGTCCTGCTGCATTGATGTCCTGCTGCACTTCTCTTCTCTACAATTTTAAATTTAAATACTGTTATATTTTAAATAAACAATCCATGCTGCATGGAGTGTTTATTTGCTATATTGCAGTATTTAAATAGTTTATTTAAGGAGGGAGATTGGGAGTAACAGGTGATGAATGGGTGTGATTTCAGCCTGGCACATGTCATGACAAAGTTTACTGAACTTGAACTTGGGTTACTGTATCCCTACTTTGCAGTTTTTCACTTATCGCAGAGGGGCAGGGTATGAAACCCCCACGATAAACGAGGGACTTTTGTATAGCAAAAATAGATACTCAGAAAGCAAGATAGTTAAATCCCCTGCAGGTGTTGCTGCTTTTCATCTAAGAAGTAACAGTGAAACAATTCAACTGAGCCAGTTTTGTAAAGTGTGCCTTCACTTACCACCATCATTCTTCGAATGTCTTTTGTCAGCTTTTCTTCTTTTTGTGCGCTTCCTTGACAAACCTGTCAGTTGTTCTTCTCCATCTAAGGAGCAACATGTTTTAGTATACTACTTCAAAACGCACACACAACTCAGGTACAATACTTTACTGTACATGCATTTACCATCATTATCACTGTCCTTTTCAAGATCACCATCATAATTCACGGTAACTACAGTCTCCAACAGCTGTTTATTCAGAAATGTAGATTGAATCGGCAGCATCTGTTCTTCATCTGTAAAGAAAATTACAATAAAAATACCAAATTTCTGATTATCTGATTGTCAGTTAATGCTGGTGCTTGAATTTACCTCCAACAGAACTGCCCACAGTGCCACTATCCAGTCTTGCGGTTGCAGTCTTTGACCTCCTTTTATTTGTTGCCTTTGTGCTGGAAAAGATAGGTTTTTCTCCATCTGATATTGGAACACAAATAGTTAAAAAATAAATAAACTTGATACTTTTCAAAATAGTTCATTAGTAAAACATAATCTGGTATCAGACACTTTAGTTCTGATAGAACAATTTCTTAGTCACATAAGAATGTGTTAAGACAATATTGATGTTTAAGTATAAGTATTGATTTGAAGGTTGAATGAAAAAAAGTCCTAGTCAGCCAGGAATCATTTCAAAGAAAAACTACCTCCGTGGGTACCCTTACACTCTTTGCCCTTAATCAGCCATGGTGAGCCGGTACATTGGGACAGCTATCAAACAATTATGAAAGGAAAATAAAATGGAAAGCAAGAAAAGTGATATAACAGTATATGACAGACGTACCACTCAAGAACAGGTAATAGTAAGCAATGAATATTTTTTTAGGCCTGATTAAGAATGGGGGAAACGGTATATGTTTGCTAGTTTTTGCTACTTTTTCTTTTTCTTTTGTCTATTGTTTAATGTACTTGTACCATTGCTGTTCATCATTCTTTAGTTTGTAGCAGGTCGCTTTCGTAAATGAGCCCCCGAAGNGAGCTGTTCCATGTGGCTGGGGAGAGGGAAGTCTGGGCCTCCCTACTTAGGCTGCTACCCCCGCAACCCGACCCCGGATAAGCGGACAAAAATGGATGGATGGATGGATGAATGAATGAAATGGGAATAAAACACGAATCAGTGGATTTGGTTTGGGTTTACAGGATGATATGACCTACAATTATAAGGATACATTAGGGCTATACTGTATCTTAAACAGTCATTCAAAAACTTGCAATCTCTGTTCTAATGAGCCTCATCATTACACAACTAACTTTAAACATTTATTAAACATGCTTTTCATTAAGCTCACATTTCTGTATTAAAAATTCAAATGTTGGCTGTAAGCACAAAATAGTCATATTTAACAAATAAAAGATTGTAAAATCTGTGTGTTATTCAGTGTTTAACTCAGTGATGTAATTACTGAAATAAATGAACTTTTCAATTATATTGCTCCTTTATTAAGTGGTTCTGCATATTGCTATATTTATAAAAGTTGGGTCATAACCACTGTTTAAATGTCCAACCCCATAATTCAGCAGTGAAACAGCTCAGCAGGATAAAAAAAAAGTACTTCCACATAATCCAACAACTGATTTATAAATCAGCCGAACTCCAACCAAAAACTCAATTTTAGGCTGAAATATCCACTTATGTGACCAATAATCTGACCGTAGTCTGACTACCGACAACTGACCATAGCACAAAATTACCAACCACTATGCTGTTGAAGATTCTCAGTCAGTAACCAGTAACCTTTTTAAATCGTGAAAACTGGAACCCAAAACAAAAGCAGAATTGATAGCAACAATCTGGCATCCTCTTTTTTTTCCCAGCAGAAACCCAGTAGGACTGGATAGCGCCTTGCATGGCAGTCTGCCGCCACCGGTGTATGAATGTGTGTATGAATGGGTGTATGGTTGTTATTGTAAACCGCTTTGGGGCCCCTCATAGGGAGCTGGAAAGCGCTATATAAATAAGCGCCATTTACCATCCATTTACCATGCCCCTCCTTATCTATCTGATCTCGTACAAATCTCCATCCCATCACGCTCTCTCAGATCCTCCTCTTGGCTGCATCTCCATGCACCCCCTGCCCGCCTCTCCACCACGGGGAGCAGGGCCTTCACCTGCTCTGCCCCTTACCTCTGGAACTTTCTACCGCCAGACCTTTGAATCGCTACTTCCTTTTCTCTGTTCAAGACTGCTCTGAAAACACATCTCTTTAGACTAGCTTATCATTAATTAACTTTCCAGATGACCCGACTGAAAATTATTGGCTTTGGTACCTGGATTATAGAGCATGAACTTTCTTGCCATAAAAGTCTCAACTTTGTCAATATTAATAGTTTTAACTTAAAAAAACAGCTTTAAAATTTGCAGCATTGAAATGATGATTACCTGAAGATGGTTGATTTTTACTGAAGTCATCAATAATGTATGATGTTTCTATTTTGTAAGATTTTACCTAAAAAGTAGAAAAGAAAAGATTAATTTCTCTCTCACACACACACATACACAAAACGCTTCTTACATGCAAGTCTAAACATGTAGTCACATTTTCCGGCAATTGTTTTTTTTTTTTTAGCAAAAGTCAACTAAACTTGTCATGCAGAAAGCATTTCAGTTAATATTTTGTTGCTTCAAGCCTGAACTAGCAAAGAGTCCAATATTACACTGTCCAGGCTACACTGGTAAAAATAAATAAATAGAGAAATTAAAATCACAAAGCAAAACATTCTGTCTTACCTTTGTTTTGATTAATTGTTCAGCACATTTCTTGTGGTGAGACTGTAATGTATCCATCCTCTAGCTGGAAATTGCAGGACTGAAAGTTTTCTTGCACCAACTCACCTTGCAGCTTGCAAGCTTTAGGATACACAGCTCTGATTGGATAACTGGCTGATGGGCCACGACTCCCAGACTTTTAAATGAGTACCACACCTCCCAAAGACTGTCGCAGGAGTCAGACAGACAGTTTGAAGAATTTGAATTCTAAATTGACCCTAGGTGTGAGTGTGAGAGTGGATGGTTGTTTGGTGTGAGTGAGACAGGTCCCTCTTGTAAATGAGTCCCCGTGACTCAACGAGGCTAGCCTGTATAAATAAAGGTTGAATGAATGAATGAATGAATTCCATTAGGTGTCTGCCCACCAGGGCAGTTCTTTGTTTGGTTCTATGAATAGTAAAACATCTCACAAGTAGCAAAAACAAAGCATACTCCCCCCACATTCCAAGATTAATGGCTAGCATTCCTTCTTCAGTATGAAAGAGCAGCTTTTTACAACACAGATCAAATTTTTGGAGATGTTGATAAAGACATATTTTGTCAAAATACAAACTTGGTTTAAACAAATTATCATTAAATCTAGATAAAACTAATTACATGATACTCAGTAATAAAAAGAAAACTGTTGATGTTCCATTCAAAATTGAGGGTCTTGAGATTTGTAGAGTGAGTGAGGTGAATTTTTTGGGTGTTATCATTGATGACAAACTTACATACAAATTACATACAAACTTACTTACAAATTCTGATAGGAATATAAAGAAAGATAAAAATAGCTAAATCTATTGTAGTACTGTACAAAGGCAGAGACTTATTGAATGATCAAAGTCAAAGTCAAAGTCAACGTCAACTTTATTGTCAGAACTGCAATATGTACAGGACATACACAGGACCGAAATTGCATTTCTCTCAGTCCCTCGTTGCAACAGTAACCATCTAAACACTAAACACTAAAACATTTAATAAACATAAGCATAAAATAGTAAAAGTGTAACACTGTCCTGAGTTTTTTCATAATAGTATAAAAGTATGAAAATTAACACCAACACTGAAACACCAAACACCCCTAAAACACCAAACACCCAATGAACATAAGCATAAAATGAAATAATAAAAGTGTAATACTGTCCTGAGTTTTTGCATAGTAGTATAAAAAGTATAAAAAGTATATCTATAAAATAAACTGAAGGTTCTAGCATTGACATTTGAGTGGCACAGCAGCATATAAAGCTCTGTATTTGTTGTATAACACAATCATTTTTCTGACAGACTGTTTGTTGGTTTCATCTGCTGAACCACCTTGATAAGGTGGTAAATGGTTTTCAGACTATGTTGGAATCCTGGCTAAAACCAATGCAGATATGTTCCTGTCTTTGATTTTATACATCTACCTTATACTGTAATGTTTTGCTAGTTTTTTGATACTTTGTTAAAAAAAACTATGTATTTCTCTCTTTTGTTTTTCTATTTTTTATTGTTTAAGGAAATTCTACCATTGATGTTCATCATTCTTAGTTTTAGCAGGTCACTTTTGTAAATGAGATGCAGATAGGCACTACATCTCGCTGTCTGCTGCTTCATGCGCTCCACAGCGTCTTTGTCTTGGGCGGCCGTGGCATAGTGGTAATGGCAGTCGTCCCCCGATCGGAATGTTGGAGGTTTGAATCCCGGTTCACCACTCCATGTGTCGATGTGTCCCTGGGCAAGACACTTAACCCCGAGTTTCTCCCGGTAGGACTGGATGGCGCCTTGCATGGCAGTCTGCCGCTACCGGTGTATGAATGTGTGTATGAATGGTTGGATGGTTGGTATTGTAAAGCGCTTTGGGGCCCCTCATAGGGGGCTGGAAAGCGCTATATAAATAAACTCCATTTACCATTTGTCCTTCGTCCAGGAAGGACAAAGACACCTTCCTGACAAAACCGCCGTTCACCTAAAGTGCATGTGTCTGCGGAGAAACTTATGAACCGACACGGTCCATAGCAGGCTGTCCAGGCCGGAGGCCTGTAAGTCGATGTCCTCGTAAGTCGGGGACCACCTGTACAATCCCGCCGCCTTCAGATAAAAGTGGCCAATATAGGTAGTCCTCGACTTGCGACGGCCTCGACTTATGGCGTTTCGGCTATACAAACCGGCGTAGAAATGGCCTGCCAGGTCTGACTGGCATCCTCCCCCACCTTCAGAGCCAACTCACCACCAGGTAGTGGTCAGTGGACAGCTCTGCCCCTCTCTTCACACAAGTCAAGTCAACTTTATTTGTAGAACACAATAAAACAGAAACTGTTATCAAAGTGCTTAACAACAACAACAATGGGAGTCAAATTAATTTTAAAAATACCAGACACTAATGATTATACTGAAGAATTAATTAAACCATTTAAAACGTAGAAGCACTGAACAAAATAACAAACCAAAACACTAAATCAATTCACACTGTAAGAAATGTCTGCGAGAACAGATGAGTTTTTAGCAGAGATTTGAACTGAGGAAGGGAGGTGGCCTGTCTGATGTTGGGAGGCAGGTTGTTCCAGAGTTTGGGGACCATGACTGAAAATGCCTGATCTCCTCTGTGCTTCAGTCTTGTTTTAGGAACATCAAAATCTCAGGGCCCGGGAAGGAGCGTATGGTTCCAGTAGCTTGGAGAAGTAAAGGGGTGTGAGTCCATTTAGGCATTTGAAGGTCAACAGAAGAATCTTAAAGACTATTCTGGACCGCAAAAGGATCTAGTGAAGGGAGGACAGAACTAGTGTGATGTGTTCAGACATGCGAGTTCTGGCTAATGCCTCATCCTCACCTAAAGCATATCGCGCTTCCAAAAATCTCCAAACGCACTGTACTGGCTGCTTGTCAACAGATGACTGTCCTCATCTAACGCGTCTGCAGTGGGAGGAGGAGCGTGTTGGTCCTCTTCCGCTCCGGTGTTTGTTTATTTCCGGTCTCAGAAAAATGGCGGACGCAATACGAAGAATTGCCTTGTACTTAATCTACAAAGCAGCAACACGCAGACGCCGTGCACAACAACGATTCTGGATTCACCCCACATTAGAGAGGCGTCATGGATTCGGTGAATTTCACCATCTGATCCAGGAGCTGCGCGCAGACGAGGAGCGCTTTCAGCGGTACTTCCGTGTCACCCGCCCCCAGTTTGACGACCTGCTGTAAGTTTCTCCTCCATGTTTACCGCGGGATTTTTTTCATCTGTTAAACGTTTCGCGCGGTGCCCACCTAATTCCGTCCCGTCGTCGTTGCGTGATCACATGGCAGAGTCTCTCCTGATTGGTCCTGATTGTTTGCTGCTGAGCAGCGAGCTGAATCTAGCTGTGGAAGCACGGAATGGCGTGCTTCCACATCTGCGCTGCCGAGCAGCACAGTCGCTGCTCGGATGCGACGCGGGAGTAGGAAACAGCTGCTGCTCACTTTCGCGCTGTTTGTATGCTGTGGATGCGCCGCGACACGACCCGCTGCTCCAAGATTCGCGTCCCCATAGACTTCAATGTAAAGTGGCTGCTTCGGCTGCGCGAGATGCGTGCGGTGGGGATCCAGCATAAGACTCAAGCAGCGGCATTCTGGACAAGCTGGAGACGTGAGATTGAGGCCTGGCTGATCCCAGCATATAGTGCATTACAATAGTCCAAACGGGTCGTGATAAAGGAATGGACCAGCTTCAAGGTCAGGTCTGGACAACACTGGCTTGAGCTTAGTTACTGGACCTGTCAGTTGGAAGAAGCTTTTTTGTAGAACAGAATTGATTTGTTTGTCAAACTTGAAATCAGAGTCTAAAAACATCCCGAGATTTTTAACAGACTGCTTAAGATATGGCTGAAGAGAGTGAAGAGATCAGACAACTTTTTATACTTTTTCACAGGTTTTTATATAAATGTCACTGTCTGATCAATATATTCCAAACTGTGTGTACTGTCATTATTTTAAATTTCTGGGCCTCACTGTATACAGTATTAGGTGACCACATAATCACATTGCTTAATATTTCATCTGAAGCAGGTAATCTGCTCGCCTCTAGTCAGCAGGAGACTGTGCCTCTTTGAGCTGGGAGCAGAACACATCACATGAAGTATAAGTCTCAGCAGAGTACATTGTCACCTGAATATTACTACACTTTATAGTTCACAATTTAGAAATACTAGTTTGGATTATTAATCAAGCAGGACTCTGCTAAGTTAAACTCTTCATTCTTTCTCCTCTTAACTGTTCTTCTGATGAACTCCCATTTACTGATCACCTGATGATTTCATTCAATGTTAATCTTAAATTTTCCTCAGATAAACCCATCCATCCATCCATCCATCCATCTTCTTCTGCTTATCCGGGGTCGGGTCGCGGGGGTAGCAGCCTAAGTAGGGAGGCACAGACTTCCCTCTCCCCAGCCACTTGGAGCAGCTCCTCTGGGGGAATCCCAAGGCGTTCCCAGGCCAGCCGAGAAACATAGTCCCTCCAGCGTGTCCTGGGTCTTCCTCTGGGTCTCCTCCCGGTGGGACATGCCCGGAACACCTCACCAGGGAGGCGTCCAGGAGGCATCCTAACCAGATGCCCGAGCCACCTCAACTGGCTCCTCTCGATGTGGAGAAGCAGCGGCTCTACTCCGAGTCCCTCCCGGATGACTGAGCTTCTCACCCTATCTCTAAGGGAGAGTCCAGCCACCCTGCGGAGAAAACTCATTTCAGCCGCTTGTATCCGAGATCTTGTTCTTTCGGTCATAACCCAAAGCTCATGACCATAGATGAGGGTGGGAACGTAGATCGATCGGTAAATTGAGAGCTTTGCCTTTTGACTCAGCTCTCTCTTCACCACGACAGACCGGTACAGCGCCCGCTTCACTGCGGACGCTGCACCTATCCGCCTATCGATCTCACGCTCCAGTTTTCCCTCATTCGTGAACAAGATCCCGAGATACTTAAACTCCTCCACTTGGGGCAGGACCTCCTCCCCGACCCGGAGAGGGCATGCTACCCTTTTCCGGCTCAAGACCATGGCCTCGGACTTGGAGGAACTGATCCTCATCCCGGCCGCATCACACTCTGCTGCAAATCGCTCCAGTGAAAGCCGTAAATCACGAACTGATGAAGCCAGTAGGACCACATCATCTGCAAAAAACAGAGAAGCGATTCTAAGGTCACCAAAACGGATCCCCTCAACACCTTGGCTGCGCCTAGAAATTCTGTCCATAAAAGTTATGAACAGAATCGTTGACAAAGGGCAACCTTGGCGGGGTCCAACTCTCACCGGAAACGAGCCTATGTTCTTTGACTTTAATCAGCCATGGTGAGCTGGTAAAACCTCTGACATTCTATAAACACTGGGAAAGCTAACAAACAATTTTAAAAAAGGAAAATAAAATGGAAAGAAAAAAAAGTGATACAACAGTATATGACAGAGGTACCACTGTAAAACAGGTAAGAAAAGGAAGCAAATAAAAAAAAGACACAAATCGTTAGTTTGGCCAACTGATATGGCCTACAGTTATATGGATATATTAGGACTATATCTTAAACAGTCATTCAAAAAAATTTTATCTCTGTTTTAATGAGCCTCATCATTATATACGTTACTCTTAATGACGTTGAAGCATTGGATGCTAAGGACAATTGTGCTGCACTTTTCCTAGATCTGTTTAAAGCTTTTGACACTGTGGATCATAACATCTTGTGTCATAAGCTCTCAGAAATCGGTTTCTCTGATCATACCATCGGTTGGTTTTCCAATTATCTTTCCAATCGGAGGCAACGTGTTCAACATAACGGTACTTCTTCAACTATTTAACAGTTAAAAATGGTGTACCACAAGGCTCAGTTTTAGGACCAACCCTCTTTACAATCTACATAGCTAATGTAGGTCAGAGCATCCCTGATGCATCCTTACATTTCTATGCTGATGATACAGTTGTTTATTGCCGAGCTAAAACAGTAGCTAAGGCTTTCCAGTTACTGCAATCCGCTTTTGACATCATTCAGTCAGATTTGTTCCGTCTCAAACTTGTCCTAAATGCTGATAAAACAAAAGGGATGTTTTTTTCAAGTAGGAAGTCGGTCCCAGCAGATCTTCCTCTGATTTTATCCTCAAATGGTGTCCCTATTGAGTTTGTTGATTCCTATAAATATTTGGGTATCCTGGTCGATTCGCATCTCTCTTTTAAACTCCACGTGGAAAACCTAGTGAAGAAACTGAAAGTTAAACTGGGTTTCTTTTTCAGAAATAAATCATGTCTAACACTGAATGCTAGGAAACGCCTTGTATCTGTGACTTTCCTTCCCTCCATTGATTACGGTGACATTCTCTACATGAATGCTCCTACAAGCACCCTGCGGATGTTGGATGTTGTCTATCATGGTGCACTAAGATTCAGAACTGGCTGTGATTATCGTACCCACCACTGCACCCTGTATTCACTGGTTAATTGGACATCATTAACCTCACGCAGACTCTTCCATGTATTAAATGTAAGATACTTTGACTTTTACAAAAGTAATATTCTTAAAGTATACCTTTACCATAAATCTACCTAGGTAAAAAATCCTTGTACTTTTAATCATGTATCACTTTGAGATACTTTATACAACACTGACTACAAGTGAAGCCCACTTTTCTCAATTTGAAATTGATCTCACGTAACACTACTTTAAAAATGAAAGATAGCTTGAGTTCATGTTTTTTCATTACACCTGATAATTAAACATTTTCTATTAAATTTTTTTTGAGTAGATTACATGTTGAACTGGTGACTTATTTAGGCACAAGCAATACATATTTTTGTAAACAGTGAACAACATCAACAGAGCCTTTGCAAATATCTGTATAAAGAAATAATTATAATTTGAAAAAACTTGAAAGTAAAAGTGACAAAGCAAGCCTCTTTAAAAGTAAAAATGGGGCTTTTTCTTAAATTAAGTGAGCTTTCCATAACTTACAAATGATTTTTAAAAAATCTAATAAAATGTGCCTTTTACCAGGCCTGTAAAATCTATGATTAAAAACTAATGATCTCAACGTTTAAGTGTTGTTGTTTTTTTATATCTTAACTATCTCATTGTACACATAATATTTGACGTCTTTGCATGTTCTTCTATGGAGAGCCGGGAAGGATTTATCAATGTACATTTGACAGTCAATTTTACACGGCACCTTCTGCATTGATATGAAACAGGCCATATACTGCTGAACACTACCAGTAAGCTTCTCCGGCTGACTCCAAGGTCTCTTCTCAGTAGCTTTTGAAGGACCTAAGGAAAAGAAAAAAAAAATTGTTGGTACAAAATATATAATTTCTAAGCAAAGACCTTATTAAAACAAAAGTTAAATGTGTACAGAGTAAAAAAAAACTACAGGTACACCTAGAAAAATTAGAATATTATGAAAATGTTAAAAATTTATTAACTCGTTACAGAAAGTGAAACTTGCAAAGATTCGATAAAAGTGGATTTTTTTCTCTTCTCACTTTCAGGAAAAGCATTACACAGACAAAGAACTTTAATTCCTATACTGGACACATGTCTAAGAATTATTGGCTACAAGACCAACATCATACTAGAAAATGTATGAATTCTGCTGAAATCCCTGTCCCTCAACCACATACTTTTGATACAAGGTCAACTTAGAGTTAAAGTATGGATGTACATTCTCAGTTTCACCCATTGTGGCTAATATCTACATGGAGGAAGAGGAAAACAGTACTGTAATCCTACAAAGGAACAACCCTGGTTTAAGTTTGTGAACACCTGTGCCAAAATCCAAGCCAAAGAAGTAAAGAGATAGAGAAAAAAATCAGCGGACAACAATATCTCGGTGGTCAAAGCTAAGCTATCTTTGTTGGACCATCTGGTGCTCATTGAGAGAGATGGTAGCCTGACAACTGAAACTTAACCCCTTTTGATTGACAACACTGTTGGGGTCCACCAACACAGAGGAACAACAGCATCTCAAGGTTCATGTTTTTTCATATTTTCTGAATTTCTAATCTCTTAATATTGAGCATGAGCATAGGGTGTCTGTGAGTCTTGCACATTATTTATATTTTTATTGTTTGAGTTCTTACAGCAGCACCCTCAGCAATCACCTATGTGACTAAAAGCTGGCTCTGAAGGAAAGGGTGCTTTCTGTCTAAGTGGGCGAAAGACGTAAGCTACCCTTTCAAACGAGCATTAATTTGCAAAGATGTCACTGCTTCAGGCTGATGCATTAAAAGATAGAATTGTAGGACAAATTTGTAGAGGTGTGTTTTTAGATAATCAATATAAAATATGCCCAACTTAAATGGACATTTTTGGCTCTGTAGCAATAACTTTGGCTTTGAATCCCTAATTCATGCAACCTTTATTTATACAGGTTAGTCCCACTGAGCCTTGAGGACTCGTTTACAAGAGAGACCTGTTTTTAACAAAGAATGATGACAACATTATACTTTGTACAATGACAACAGTAGGCAATCATAAAAGAAAGCATATGAAATTGAAAAAGTAAATCAAAGTAAATATTATTAAAATAAAACAAAACAAAAAAAATACCTACATTATAAAGTGATTGTACAAAGTAAAATACTAAAAACAGGAACATGTCTGCACTCTGCATTGGTTTTGCCATAAATATATATATATATATTTTTTCTTTTTTTTTCTTTCAGCTTCTCCCTGCGTTAGGGGTCGCCACAGCGAACTAGTTACATGAAGATTGGGCAATTGTTTTGTTTTACGTCGGATACCCTTCCTGACACAACCACAGACCACAGAGCTACCACAGCCCTCTGTGTAGAGCAAAGAGCTAATATCTAGGGTTCCTGGGGGAGCAGATGGTGTGGGTTAAGGGCCTTGCTCAAGGGCCCAGAGTGGGGCAGATGAGGGTAGAGAGGTTGTGACTGCTTTACTTATCCCACCCACATTTTTGATGTTGTCGGTACCGGGGCTTGAACCGGCAACCTTCCGATCACATGCTTTTGCCATAAATATAAGTAGTATAATATAAGTAGCATTTAAACTAAACTTACCTGATTCTTCGTTGGTGCCATGCTTGTGTTCTCCACTCCTGATATTCATATTCTTTTGTGTTTTGACAGGATTTGGAAGTTGAATTATGTGAAGCTCCTCTCTATCTGAGAAGCTGTCCTGAGCATGATCAGAGTGGTTTTGCATTTCAGTCAGGTTTTTTTATGGACAGATGAAATTGTTTTCCACCTAAGAACAAAGCTTAAATTAATTAATAAAAGTGGAACAGCCTTTGAAAATACCATAAAATTATTTGTGTTTATAGCAATACATATACAGTACATCCCAAAGAATTAGAATATCATGAAAAAGATCTATGTCTTTTTGTCTCTCTGAGTCCCTTTGAGTAGAAAAAACCCCCACATTGCCCTGATGCATGCTCAATAATCTAGGTGAGGAATCTCACATTCCAATGTTAATGGGATGTGGCAATGGGGGATGTTCGTCTGTTGAATGAGTCAGCTTTTTTTCATTCATTCAACCTTTATTTAGTCAGGTAAATCTCATTGAGCCTCGAGGGCTCATTTACAAAAGCGACCTGCTACAAACTAAACTCCGGACAACATGCAACATCGCTAAAACTAGTTGGCATGACAGAATAAATACAACTTGCCCGATAGCAACACATACCTGAAATATTCTCTCCATTTTGATGAGATGTGTGGCCGGGTTCTGTTTTCAACCACTACTTCCTGTTTACTGTAGACATGCGCAGTGCTGACGTCTGACGTAATGACGCTGACGTAATGACGCTGTGCGTGGCTTGGTAGATGCGCTACAAGTCAGTAGATGGAAACACTTCTGCTTCGCATTAATTTGTATTTACATATTTGCGAGATTTCAAAAATTAGCTCAAAAATCGAAATGAAAATGGATGGAAACACAGCTAGAGTCAGGAGGGCTGTGATCAGTCTTATATTGGGGAAACTAAACAGCCACTGGCCAAAAGGATGGCCCAGCACAGAAGATCAACTTCATCAGGTCAGGACTCTGTGATCTACACTCATCTCCAGGCCAGCGGTCACTCTTTCAGGGATGAAGATGTTCACATCCTTGATAGAGAGGAACGATGGTTTGAGAAAGGAGTAAAAGAGGCCATCTTTGTGAAAAGAAACCGTCCATCATTAAACAGGGGTGGAGGCCTCCGGGTTCAACTGTCCCCCTCTTACAATGCTGTTATTGCTAGTATCACTCAGCCCTCTGTGAATAGCAAACAACCATCAGGGTGCTTTTTCATTCATTCATTCAACCTTTATTTATACAGGCTAGCCTCGTTGAGTCACGGGGACTCATTTACAAGAGGGACCTGTCTCACTCACACCAAACAACCATCCACTCTCTCACTCACACCTAGGGTCAATTTAGAGTCACCAATCAGCCTAACATGCATGTTTTTTGGTCTGTGGGAGGAAACCGGAGTACCCGGAGGAAACCCACGCATGCACGGGGAGAACATGCAAACTCCACCCAGAAAGGCCCCCGGACCGGGATTTGAACCGGCAACCTTCTCGCTGAGAGGCAGCAGCTCTACCAGTTGTGCCACCGTGCTGCCCGGGTGCTAACGATCCATCGTCAAGCTGATGGTCCTCCTTGATCATGTGAGCAGCTGGTTTTGACAGTCATCAGCAAACTGGTTGTGTAACACTGTGAGAGGGTGCTATATATAAGACTGAGCTGAATACAGCTTCTCAGACTGAGGAAGTCTTTTGGCCGAAAGACGAAACGTTTCTACAGTTGTTGTTTTTTGCTTTGTTTTGTTTTGTTTTTTGAATGTCCAGAGGACCAGACTTAGCTTTTTTCATTGAATCTAGATAAAACTAATTACATGATACTCAGTAATAAAAAGAAAACTGTTGATCTAAAAAAGCTAAGTCTGGTCCTCTGGACATTCAAAAAACAAAAAAACAAAACAAAGCAAAAAATTGTAGAAACGTTTCGTCTTTCGTCCGAAAGACTTCCTCAGTCTGAGGTGCTGGGTTCAGCTCAGTCTTATAAATAGCACCCTCTCACAGTGTTACACAACCAGTTGGCTGATGACAGCCTGAAACCAGCTGCTCACATGATCAAGGAGGACCATCAGCCTAACAATGGATCGTTAGCACCCTGATGGTTGTTTGCTATTCACAGAGGGCTGAGTGATACCAGCAATCACAGCATTGTAGGAGGGGGACAGTTGAACCCGGAGGCCTCCACCCCTGTTTAATGATGGGCGGTTTCTTTTCACAAAGATGGCCTCCTTTACTCCTCTCTCAAACCATCGTTCCTCTCTATCAAGGATGTGAACATCTTCATCCCTGAAAGAGTGACCGCTGGCCTGGAGATGAGTGTAGACTGCAGAGTCCTGACCTGATGATGTTGATCTTCTGTGCTGGGCCATCCTTTTGGCCAGTGGCTGTTTAGTTTCCCCGATATAAGACTGATCACAGCCCTCCTGACACTGAACAGCATACACAATGTTACTCTGTTTTTGCCGGGGGACTGGATCTTTGGGATGAACCACTTTGGCCAGGATTGCCTCAAACTTGTTAGAGAGTTTGAGAAAACAGCTAGGAAGAGGGCGGACTACAGGAACCACTTGCGATTCAACCTTAGATGCAGACAAAGTGGCATTATTCCTAAGAGCCTGGAACTGAATTCATCGGTCAGCGGGCACCGGGCAAGCAACATCCTTCAGAAGGCACAGACGCAGCTGCTGAATGAACGGGTAAGACAGACCAATTTTACCATTGAGGCCTTGAAGGCCAAAGAAGAGCAAATTTATCAAAAACTAACAACGTGCCTAGATCAGACCACACTTCAGCAAGTGATGGACTGTACAGATCGGGCACGCTTAGCACAGCATGTCAAGTCCAAGACTCGACAACAAAACAAATTTAACTCACTGATAACTCGTCAACACCATAACAATTCCAACAACAACACATTCAGTGTAAGACAACACTCCGATACACATGCCGGGGAGACAGAAAAGTGGGTGAAGAATTTATCTGACAGACAGCTCACCCAGCCGGAGACAGAGATTCTTGCCAGGGGGCTAAACTTTGCAGTGGCACCAAGTAGAATTCCACTGGTGGAGATGATCACAGCCACTGAGTCAGCCATCCGTAACAACAAAATTAAAGACTTTGAAGCAGAACAACTCAGAGTCAAAGTTTCAGCCTGTCTCAGTAATGCTAAACCACCACCTTCCAACATCAGTAGAGAAGAGAGGGATGCACTCACTACGCTTAGCAAGGACAAAAACATCATAATTCTCCCAGCAGACAAAGGAAGGTGCACAGTGATTTTGAACCAGAAAGACTATCATGAGAAAGTTATGTCACTCCTTAGTGACTTAACCACTTATGAACCGCTGAAAAGAGATCCAGGAAGTGGTTACAAGAAGAAGTTGATAGATTGCCTGAAAATTTTGAAGCAGGACAAGGCTATTGACAATATTCTGTACCACAGACTGTACCCAGGGGAGGCCACGCCAAGTCTGTATGGTTTACCCAAAATCCACAAACAAGGTGTACCTTTAAGACCAATTGTTAGCATGATTAACTCTGTCACTTACAATGTTTCCAAATATCTGGCATCTGTACTCATCCCTTTAGTTGGCAGCTCAGAACACCACATACAGAACACCATGGACTTTGTGGATAAGGTGAGGGATGTCATCATGGAGACTGATGAAACAATGGTCTCTTTTGATGTTACATCACTCTTTACGTGCATTCCTGTTGATGAAGCAGTAGAGGTGGTCTGTTTAAGGTTAAAATCAGACACCACTCTGAACAGCAGAACCACGCTTTCCACAGAGCAACTGTGTCAACTCTTGAAACTGTGCCTGCAGTCAACCTACTTCACATATGGGGAGCAATATTATAGGCAGAAACATGGATGTGCTATGGGGTCTCCAGTTTCTCCTATTGTTGCCAACCTGTACATGGAGGAGGTAGAAAAGAGAGCCTTGACATCCTTTACGGGGAGACCACCAAGTCATTGGTTCAGGTATGTTGATGACACCTGGGTTAAAATTAAATCTCAGGAAGTCCAACATTTCACTGATCACATCAACTCTGTGGATAAATATATCAAGTT
>JBBPBX010052342.1:0-16747 GCA_038048925.1 Garcialebias charrua
GTGAACTTCATCTCCTGCCTCCACAGCCGCTGGATGCTGCATGTCTTGTATCTGTGAGGGAACTTTCTCCAGGCAGCAGCGATCACACTGAGTCCATCAGGAGATGCTCCAAGTTCAGGAGTTGGATTTTGTACTGCTAGCTGCATTTTAATGTATCACCCTCATCATGACTCAGAGAGCAGAACCTGTGAACACACAATTAAAATGGTGAATGAAAAGACAGAAACATTTGTCTATAATATATATGCATCTTAATACATATATATAAAGTAATCTAATCAAGATTTGAAGTCTACATGACAAGCTCAAGTCATTAAAAATAAGGTATTTTCTACGTGGAGCTTTGTAAATCAGTTAAAATACTATAAAAAATTAAGTGTTCACAATTTCTAATACTCATAGTAGCATACAGAAGGTTGATTGATTCTGAAAGACATGTATATTAATAATTTATGTAAAATTAATGAGCCAACAACGTACCTTCAACGTATTTAGAATCTGGGGGATTTAAAAATGTCCAAATCATCTATCCAGCTATTCATAGATTGGACCAGCTCTCCCAGTGAATTGTAATTATAAAAATTATTTGTGGTGTAAACACTGACACAGACCAGGTCTGCTAAAATGACTGGGAATGTCAGTGGAGGTAAGTATTACTCCAGGTCTCTGCTCCATTTATTTATTTCAAACGGGCAACATTTCCAATTATACCGATTTTTTTCCATGTAGTTTTTTTTTTGTCATCTGGGAGAAGCTTATTACGATAGTCCACTTTATTTTGCGCTGCTTTTCAGAACCGTGACGGAAGAAATCTCCTGAATTTCTTTTATTTTTTCTGAAGACAACAAAAATGGCGGTCGAGACCGGAACGCCCCGACACGCCCCCGACACTCCCCCACACAGTGACGTGTGCTCCAAAGCTCTATAGACAATAAACATTTGCATTTATCAAAAAAGAAAATAAAGAAAACTACAATCACAGTAAATAGATGTTGACAGTTCAAAACCAACAGGATAGACAGATTTCTATATACATTATATACAAAACAAGCAGACAGACATCAGTTGGGTAGATATAAAAAACGATCCAATACAAATCAGCTGGCATTGAAAGCGATGGAGTAGTAGTGAGTTTTTAACCGGGATTTGAAAACCGAGAGGGAGGGGGCCTGTTTGATGAGCAGCGGTAACTCGTTCCAGAGTCTTGGGCCTGCTACAGAGAACGCCCTGTCACCCCTGCGCTTAAGGCGAGTTTCTGGAACTATTAAGAGTACCTGATCCTCTGACCTCAAAGCACGTGGAGGGACATATGGGTGTATCAGATCCGAGAGATAGGCGGGGGCGAGACTGTTCAGCGATTTGTAGACATACATGAGAATTTTGAATTGGATTCGAAGATGAACCGGTAGCCAGTGAAGGGAGGCCAAGACTGGTGTAATGTGCTCTCTTTTGCGTGTGCTGGTTAGAAATCGGGCAGCTGCGTTCTGAACCAGTTGTAATCGTGCAATGGTGGCTTGACTGACGCCAAACAGAAGTGAATTGCAGTAAACGAGCCTAGATGTAATGAATGCGTGAATCACTGTCTCCAGGTGCTTATATATCTCGCCTCTTTGCTGTACTCGCCTCTTTGCTGCAGAAGCCTGGTGTTGGAGGAGGAGAACCACCTTCCTCCGCTTCCACACAGAGTCTGGTCTTCACCAACTCCCACCATAACCAGCAGCCGCCCCCGAGCTGCAGCACAAGATTTTGATGGCCGCTACAGTGACACACAAGTTATCCTGGACTGTACAGAACTACGGTGTCAAACACCTTCATCCCTGCTCCTCCAGAGTAAAGTCTTCTCTTTGGTCAGGAAGTGGAGATATGAAGTTTGATAGAAAAGCTGATGGCACAGTCTTGAAGAAAAACAAAATGCTGTCATTTACGTATATTGACATTGTCTTACATTTGTAAGTAGATATTCTTGATGGAAACATGTTGTACTGTTTTCTCTGGAGGTAAATAAAAATAAATGTCACATTTTTGTAAGTGCAGTACCTAAACATTTTATTGACCACTGTATTTTGGTATGTGGATATCTTTTAAATTAATTTTATGTGAGAATGTTAACCTATTGTACCTATGTAAGTTTTTTGAGAGGTCCAACTTTGAAAAACCTTGTTTATTTGATAGTGTCAAAAACAGGGTAAAGTTAAACAAACATATTAACAATCAAATGCCTTAAATGAAAATTACAGATATATTATCCATTCAATTGGATATTTTTTTAAATTATTGTTAGTCTTGTTTTATAGCCACAGTAACAACAACACAATATCCTCTGTATTTCAATATTTGAAAACTTTAATTGTGAAATAGAAGGTCGAAATTTTACAGGTAAGAAATCATATGCTAAAAACCTTTAAAATAAAACTTTTATTGATTTATGGAATCTGCTACCAAGTAGGTAAACAGATTAATGAGGGCTGAAAATTTTACAAAAAAAATCTTGTAATTGCTTTGACTGATAAGCACCAGCAGCAGCCAGAACCAGGCCAGCCTGTGCTGATGTGTTGGGGCGCAGACGACGCTGAAGAAGGGCTGCTTGTTGAGATGGACTGAGCTGCCGTGCCAGAGGCAAGGAGGGGCCGGAGTGTCTCTGAACCAGCTGGCTCAGCACAAGGCTCTGGCTGCAGGCCAAAGTCACCTGCAAGCACACACACACAATAATTAAATCTATATCACGCACATACATTCAAACAGGACTGCACAGATACTAATGAACTTACGGCTGAACTGTGACGACAGAGAGGTGGTGTTAAATTCAGAAACCTTCATGTCCCCGCTGGAGGAGAATGGTGGAGGTACAGGTGCTCCCAAACCTGGCAGTCGGCCAATGGAGGTGTTGCTTCCTAGGGTGCTAACAGGAGGAGCAGTCTGGGAGTGAAGACTTTAGTTTCTGAGAGCTGCATAAAAACACACGAGGTCAAAATAATTAGACCAAGAATGTAAATACAGTATGTAGCTGAATGTACTAGATTGACTGACTCACACTGACATCCTCGCTCCACTCCTCTGCTCTGCTGCCCAGTCCTCCGATGTATTCCTCCAGGAAACTAGAAGACAAGTTAAACATAACATAAGGGTGCACACAGTCTATTTTTTAATAAACTGAAAACTGTTTTGAGCACAAATGTTCACCCCCCTTAAATCAGAGGGTAACTTCTAGCCTTCAGAAGAAGAAGAATTAAAGCTCCACTGACATGTTCTTTTGACTTTTCAAAAAATGGCACAACATATATAAATATTAAGATAGACCTCTGACCGTTTTTGCTAAAATAATGTTAAATGAATGAAAATTTCTCTCAAAATAGTTTAAAATTAGCGCCGTTTTTTTAGACCGTAAATCCGGATTTTCCGGTCACGTGAGCATTCCTGTTTCTGACGTCACGTCCGTAAATTTCGCCAGCGCACCTAAAAACACTCTATTTTCATCTAAAAACTACTTTTGAGTGCATAAAAATGATCGGAAACGTGTGTTTATATGCTTAACTTGCTAACTGTAGTGAAAAAACACATGAAAACTCAGTATTTTTTTCGTTTTTTCCAAAAATTCGCAACCCGGAAGTCCGTTCGTAAATTTCGCCAGCGCACCTAAAAACACTCTATTTTCATCTAAAAACTACTTTTGAGTGCATAAAAATGATCGGAAACGTGTGTTTATATGCTTAACTTGCTAACTGTAGTGAAAAAACACATGAAAACTCAGTATTTTTGTCGTTTGAGCAGAGTTCAGTATCGGACGTGACGTCAGAAACGGGAATGCTGACACGTGACCGGAAGATCCGGATTTACGGTCTAAAAAAACGGCGCTAATTTTAAACTATTTTGAGAGAAATTTTCATTCATTTAACATTATTTTAGCAAAAACGGTCAGAGGTCTATCTTAATATTTATATATGTTGTGCCATTTTTTGAAAAGTTAAAAGAACATGTCAGTGGAGCTTTAAGGGCTGTGTGTTCTTTAGATTAAAGTAAAACTAATATGCATGAATTACCAAATTAACACTGGGTTAAAAGTAACAACCATAAAAGAAGAACAATGCATGCAGCAAATAACCCACTGGAGACTAGCAAGGCCAAACTCAACTGTTTACATCTTCTTAAAGTGTAGCCAATTCCATCCTATTTTTATTTAATATTTAATTACCATCTTAGCTAAATCCCCATTAACAACAGGAACGTGGGGTTACTGAACCAGTAATCTTAAAACTGTCATCTGAACAATCCTAGCTTCACCCTATGGTGAGGTTTTTCAGCTTTCTTCATGGACCTGACAGAGCCCTGACAACGACTTCACAGCTGTCTCCTGAGTTTTGCATGAAACTGAGAAGAGCAGCATGTATGTAGAATGATCACAAAATATGAGCCGTTTTGTTTAAGTGTGGAAAATCTGTTTCTATAACGTGAGTACACAAAAAAAAGATCGCGTTGCTAATAGGCTAACGTTAGCCGCTAACAGGTAGCAACAACACAACGCGATCAAACTAACGTTACTTACCCTCGTAGTTGTGCAGAAAACTTGAGACATGCAATTTAAATCCCTTGTTACGTTTGCTTGTCGGAGCAGGGGACCAGGAATCAACGATAAGATGAACATTGTCTTGGGCAGATCTTGTAAACATTCAGACAGCACTATTTTCACTGAGACCGGGGCTAGACCGGAAGCTGGAAATCACCTTTCCGGTCAATGCGCAAGTGATTTACGGCACTTGTGCACAGAGCCTATTAGCGATTAGCAACATAGCATTAGCATTGATGAGTGAAGCTGTTCCAAGAATAGCTCTTCAAACTGATGTTCACCCACCCTTACACCATCAGGGTACAATCCGTTTGGAGGTGAGTACCATTTTACACCTTTCATTCCATAATTTATCTTTTGAGTATATGACGTGTTTCTTCATGTGCTGTGTTTGCGACCTGCAGCTTTGCTTCGGTGTGGCCCCACATAAGGTCGTGGCGTTTTTATCTGTTGCTGATCAACGTTAGTTCTGTTCCCCCCTGAGAATCTGTTCCCCCTGTGTCGGGATCCGACCGTGAGGCGCATCTGAGTTCTGAAACGAGTCCACACTATCGTGTCACAGTTATAGCTCATTTTAATCGACAGCTCCTGGTGATAAATAAATAAATATAAAACCTCCACTAAATAAATAAACCTGGTCTAGAGTGTGGGGTGTAGACTACTGTACAGGTTTTTTATTTATTTATCTCCGACAGAATCTAGTCTGACAAATACAAAGTATCAGCCACCAACACATCATATATAGCCTATTTATAATTTTTATTACTAATATAGAAGGCTGGAAGCAGCTGATAGAGGACAAGAAAACTTCCTGCAAAGATAAGTGTAGGCTTTGTGGTAGGCTAAATCTCATTCAAATTAAAAATATGACTGGAGAAAAATTATTTCTAGCTGCTATTTTTTGATAGTTAATGTCTGGGTTTTTGTTGTTGTTTTTTCATTATTTGAGAGAAAGGGTGCACGCTCCCGACACAGGGGGAACAGATTCTCACGGGGGAACAGAAATTCGCACAGCACCTGCGTTCTTTTGTTGCAAATAATGTTGTGGATCAAGGTATTTGTAAAATAATAATAATAATCTGTGCAGCAGTATTTATTTTGCACTGGGTCATCTGTTTGACAGGTCAACAAAGTGATAGAACAGTAATGTTTCTCAAGTATGTTTTTTTGTAAGGTGATTAAAAATGTGTTGTTGTTTTTTAGCTCCATATGAGGCGTTCCACATCCAGGGAATCTGAGCCGTGCAGCAGTCCCAAACACTCGAGACCACCTTCAGGATGCTCCACCCGCAGGATGGTCCACCTGCCATCCACAAACAAACACCAAGGTCTCAGCTGCACCCAACATTGTCGTGGATGGAGGTCTCAAGAGATGACGCAGCTCTGGCCGAGACTCTGCATCATCTTCCGCTGAATTTGAAATACATGTCACACATTTGGCACTTCGCATCTGGTTCTGTGAACTTCTTTTAGAATAGGATACCCTTTATGTAAATTACTATGTGCTTGTGTTAAATTATTATTTATGTTTTCTTCTAACCCTGTGCGGACTGGGCACCTGGGTGGTCTGTAACACAGGTGTACACACCCACCTGTTCACATCTGGCCATAACCTATGTCAGAAAGGGATTTTTTTATAAGTCATAAATTCAAGTACAGGAAACTTTTAAATTTTAACGTTTAAAAATTTATGCTTCCTATAACTTTTTTAATAATGTACAATTTGGATTACTCTAATTGATTATTGCACTTTGTTTCTTTTGTTTTACAATATTTAATATTTGCACACCTGAAACAATTATAATTTATATTAAATTTAAACATTACTTTGTAAAAATTGATGATGTAAACATGTTTATTAAATGTTTGTTTAAATTATGCATGCATCTGAGAGAAATGCAATTTCAATCCTGTGTATGTTCTGTACATATTGCAGTTTGGACAATAAAGTTGACTTTTAAATTTGACTTTGATGCATGACTTGGAAATGTATTTATCAATACAGAGGTCTGTAAAGAAAGAAATTGATTACAAAAACTAGTTGTTTATGATTCATTTTATTAACAGTAAGTTAATTCAAAACAACAAAAGTTTCTGTGTCGTGTCACACGGGACACCACCTCCAGCTCCTCTGTATGGATGCAATGGACAGAAGAGAAAGCAGTCCCAACCACCTTCAAGATGCTGCACCTGCCAGCCAGAAACAAACACCAGGGTCTCAGCTGTACCAACATTGTCGTGGATGCAGGTCTCAGGAGAAGCAGCAGCTCTGGCCGAGACTCTGCATCATCATGGGATCGTCTTACTCTGCGTGGCTGCTGCATGGGTGCTTGAGTCATCACAGTTCTCTGAAAAAAACATTTGAAAGGATACAGTATTGTTAAATTCATTGCAATTTGTTTGGTTTGCATTGAAAAAATATAATTTCTCATAAATCTTACCAGCTGTTAAACATATACTGTATGCACGTCCTAACAAATATATCATACAAGCTTATAGAATGTTTCTAAACACGGATCTTTGGAAAACAAATAAAATATTTTACCACTGTTTAGTGCTCATTTATAGTCAATTCAAAAAACAACGTGTGTTCAGTTCTAGGTTGCATATTAAAATTAAGCCAAAACGTCAAAAAAACGAGGGTAGATGAAATCAATATTTTAAAATAAAATATATTATGAAACGTTACTTTTGTAATGTGCTAAGTAATAAGATGTGGTGAATTAAAGTCACTGCAGCTGGACTACAACTCCGTTGTGATCCAAACAAAGACAAAAACACAACCGTACACCTCATGCCATGCAGCTAAACACAGGTTTTTCATGTGTTCAGTGTTCAGAAGCATACGCTTAAGCTGTGTGTGATTAAATACACGCAACAACATTTTAGAACTGTTATTTTAGTACAAGTTTAGGCATTTACTTACTGAAGACGCGACTATCCGCCATTTTGAAATCTAAACTTGGGGAGGGGTGAGAGTTCACCACTAGAGGGGGCGTGAACACAGGACAACCCACAACCTCCTCCCCTGCTTGACTCTCTACACGCCCATTTTGAGCGAAATTTTGAAAATGGCCTGGGGGAGGAGTTACCGTCTCAACCTGGGTTTAGTCTCACTTTAAAAACCAGATATAGGGATGTATACCTATAGAAATGTGGAGGGCTTCTGTAACGAAGGCCTCTTCTTTCAAACTATTCCTCCATTCATTATTTAGTTTAGGTTAAACTAAAATAAAAAAATGAAATCTAGTTTGGTCTAAATGTCTGTTGTCTTTTAGACGAACGACGCAAGATTTGGTATTCCCTATAAATTTTGAAGTCTATGGCGAGACTCATCAAAATGAATAGATCTAGAATAGAAACGATCGAATCGGTTCTACCTAAATGATTGGGAGATCAGTGTAGATTATAGTACCTTAAGTAGTATTAATCTACAATGACTTTTCAAAGATTGAGATCTTTAACAAAATGAACAGCATGTTGGCATAGTTAAATCCATTTAAGTCTTCAACTAATCAACAATCAAAACCTCTTTTGGCTGGGAATGTTCAGAAAACAACAACTTCAATAACAACAAAAGTAGCAATCAAGCCACTAGAAAACAACGTTTCACTACAACAACTCACTCTGGTTGTCAGATTACAAACGGGTGTTGTGTCCCGTAAGCCTGCCTCTCGGGTCAGGTTTCTGACGGTCTGAAGTACCCTGTTGGGCCTCATAACGATCCAATCGAGCCTCAACAGATTGGACGCGACGGAGTAGGTACACGATCATCCCGTACATTACGAAAGAGAGGATCATTACCACAACTGAATTGAGTGAGTTGGCGCTAGACCATGCGTAAGTGATAGGTTGAAACGGTATCGTAGTGTCTGACTTGAGCGTCCTGAGAACTTTATTAATCGGTTCGACGTCGACGACTTTAGTTCCTTCAAAACGGAGTTGTTCAATTGTTTTAGGGTCTATCTCTAAGCTCATGTTTGAAAAGCACTCGGAATCTTCCAGAGTAGATTCCCACCGATCCGGATGGAGGTGGTAGAGCGTCAGTTCACCAATGTGTACAGTTGTACCTTCGGGGACACTGATCCACATTGTTTTATCTGGGAGGGTCACAAGTTTGTTAGCCGCGGGTTGGTGGTCGTACACCATCGTTGCGGTTCTTTGGGGAACATTGACTAACCAACGTGACCCAACTATTTCCGCGCTAGCGGTCGTAACCTGGCGTCGCGGAGTCATGGTCGTTGGGCATTTTGAGTTATCTGGAACGGGTGTGACACCGCAAATGCCCGTGCCTTTATTCAGAATGAAAGGCTTGCTCGTACACAGGTAGTGTATGTCGTGTGTGAGAACACACATCAGGAGGTTTGGAACCAAGTAGATTGAGGGGTCACTGTCGCGATAAGCAATCACCTTTGGAGTGTTAATTTTTACATGGTTTTCACCGTGCCAATTACCGACATTAATGACGTCTTTCAGTCTATAGATGCCGTCTGATGGAATGATGGGTAGATTGATAAGGAACGCGAATTCACCCGCTACGTGGTTGACATAAATCGGGATTGCGCTACCGAGAGCGAAAGCTAGGTGAGCCTGGATTGACCTTACTTGTTCGCCTGTAGCGGAGGTAAGGATGTCTGTTACCATCTGCATTGAGACGAGATAGGGTGGAATTCTGCCAGTGGCTAGTGCATCAACTGATGAGCTGATATCTCTAAGCATGTCAGAAAGGACCCTATCTATCAGGTGCATGATGGTGTATTCCCATTCTACCTTAAGTTTTAGTTCATTTACCGTTTGTGCAAGGACCTGTATTCTTTGGGTGTGAGTGTTCAGCACTAAGACAGTTTGTCTAAGAGTTTTGGTCACCTGGGTAAACTGAGCTTGTTGTTGATTCATCTGTATTTGGATCTTTGGGAACTCATGTTGCATTTCATTAACATGTTGTCTTAGGGATGATATGCTGACAGTGTTGACTGCGGACATGCCTAAACTGAAAAGAGATCCGAGAGGAGAGGCGGCGAGGAGGAGCAATCCAATGCCACGCTTCTCTCTCAGAGGTTTTCCACTCAGCTCCTGTTGTGTGAGAGTGTACTTATGTAGCTGCTTTAACATGTGTCGGATTTGTCCTTTTGCGTCCTCGATTGGGTAAGTGTACCACGATTTGTCGAGCCACTCCTCTTTGATTGTAACGTGCTGTTGGATCACGGTTTGGGGATCAAAGCGAACAAAGACCTTCTGGCTATACAGACGACAATCTGCAATGAGCAGTCCGGGTTGATCCCGAAAACTGATTCCTGAGGTAGGTCAGAGGGTTACAACCTTGAGTTGCCCAACTTGGACGAGTCCCAAGAAGGCGAGGATTAATAGGAGCAGTTTCATCGTGGTCATAAGGAAACACAAACAGATAGAACTTAGCTTTCTAACAATTGTTGGATTAAAACCTGTGAATTTACAACTGTCGTTAGAGTTAAACCTCGTTGTGAGTTTTACACTTAGTGTCCTACGTTCTAGTTGGAATGGTTTCTTTTCGCAACTCGTATAGTTTAAACTGTTTAGTTTATTCACTATCTTGTGCTTGGACGACCTTATTTTCCCATGAAGTCTGTGAGTTTGCGAGATCTTTGTTGTTTGTAGGGTTATTGAAATCTTTGTCCTTGACATGGGCATGGCCTAACATCACCCCCCTGTGGTCATGGGGGACCACGCGCACAGGTGTGGACGTCCGTCCATGGGCACGAGTTAGGATGCCTTTGTTTAGTTTAAGCTGTTTGCGCAGTTTATTGGGAGCCTTGTACAGGAAGCTTATAGGTTTCGGCCAACGTATCTCTGTACGTTGACCTCTTTCTGCTTAATTCAGGCGTGTCACAACTGTCGGCGCAGTCGCAGGTGTCTCTGACAGGTCAGGCTGCGGTGCGTCACTGTCGTTGTGGTTTGTGTCTCCCCACTTCATGACTGAAGAGGTGCTCTTTGAGTTTGTAAGAACTATGTCATCTCTGAGTAGTTCTAGATTCAAATGCTCTTGAACCAAGGTTTCATTGAAAGCTTGGCTGATAGCCGAATTACCTTTCCCAAAGGACAGTACAGCATTCTTGGCATTTGATCCTCGCAGAATGTGAGATCAAATTATGAGCAGATTTTATTGTTGTTGTGTATTTACTGATAGCTTTATTATGTTTAGTGGCACTAGATGCATTTTACTCTGTTTTTATTTTATTTTTTTTAACTGTAAAGCACTTTGGTCGACTTCGGTTGTTTTTATGTGCTATATAAATAAAATTGACATTGACATTGACATTGACATTGACATTCTCGGTGTGTGATCCTTGGATCTCTACACCGTCCTCTACCTGTGATAGGAAGTGTGAGTTTGCCCTCCTTTGGTTTGAGGAGGGGTCCTCAAAATCTGTAACCATGAAGTCCAAGTGACTGTCAGCGTGTGGTAGACTGTCACTTTCTGGACTCAGATGTCCTTGAACCAAGACTTCACTGAAAGCTTGGCTGTATGCCGAATTACCTGTCCCACAGGACAGTACAGCGTCATCGGTGTGGGACCTTTGGATCTCCACACCGTCTTCTACCGGTGGTAGGTAGTGCTCATTGAGTGCTGAATGTGTCAGCCCGCAGAGGAGGTTCTCGTGTTGGGCCAGAGTCTGGTCCAACTGTTGAGTCTCCTCTGTCTCACCTGTAGTCGAAGGTTCACTTACCGGGTTTGTGGTCTCGGTTGGGGAATCCCATGTGACCTCAGCGGTACCTGTTGTTAGACAGTCAGTGTCCTGACCTTGGGGAGGCACCACGATTGGCAGTGGACTGCTCACTGTGGCCCACATTGTCTGATTGCCATAATTTATAATCGCTTCAAAGCGATTTACAAAATCTTGGCCAACCACAAATGGAGTCTGGAGTGAGTCAAGTTCAGACACATATACCGGGTGGTATAGTGACATTTCGCCAATCTGTATGTGAACCATGGCTATAGTTCCGGGGGCTACAGGCGGAAATTAGTATTATTACTATAACCTGGCACAATGCATCTTTCCTGTTTTTGTAGGTCAATGTATTGTTGTGCACTGTCCCTGAGAAAACAAATAAATCATCATCAAAAAAAAAAAAAATAGCTGTCAGGGATGTCCCCGTCTTTGCGGGGCCCTGTAGCTCACCATAAGTGTCTTTCACAAAGGGTATTTGCCTGTCAACATCGTCAGCGGCGGTCCTTAGCTCCTCAAACAGTTCGGCTGACATGGTAGACACGTCTGAGCCGCAAACCAGGAGTGCTTCTTGCGCGAGGACCCCTTCCAATGTGAGTAGCAGGTAAGCTCTCTTAGCTACCCGCCTTTTTATAAAGTTACACAGAAACCGTTTAGGTTTTTTCACACGTTTCTGTGTACGTGTGACTCTGTCTGTGTAACCTTCGTCGCTGTCAGCATCATGATGGCTGTCTGCCTCATGACCTTCAGGACGTGGATTTTCAGCAATATGTTTGCTGTCAGCATCTTGATTTTCAGGACGCTGATCATCAGCAATTTGTTTGCTGTCAGCATCTTTATCTTCAGGACGCTGATCATCAGCAATTTGTTTGCTGTCAGCATCTTTGCCAGTGTTTATGATGTTGTCAACTGTGTGCACTGAGTCGTTGCAAAAGGCAGTGCTGCGCGTCGCTTCGTCAGGTTGAACAACATTGTTTGTGTTATCATCAAGGACAACGTCACACGTCGTGTCAGCTTGGTCAACCACTGTAACATTCAAATCATTTGACAAACAACTCACAACCTCAGTCACGTCCACGCGCGGAGGCGTCGTTTCCTTAATCTGGAGCATGTGTTACTCATTGCATGTCTCGAACTGTGCAGTTCGAGGGGCAGGGGCAGGAGGGCCGCTTCTCGCGGGTACATGTTGGGACTGACCATTGTTCAATGGTTCACGGTGCCCATGAAACCTCCTTCGAATTTCACCCACTGTGAGACCCATGAGAGAACTCTTTTGGTTCGATCCGAACCATCTGGGTTCATCTAGAGAGCGAACACCTGCCTTTTGTGGTTCAATGCTCATCTCAAGGTTTTCAACCTGAGGTGAAAGAGGAGCAGAACTCCCTGTGAACCGATCAGAGTCAATGTTCCAGCTGGAAACATACTGTTGTATGTTATCATGAAAAACCTGTTTACTGTCACACTCTGTAGGAGAGGGAACCTCTTCCATTTCTTGCGAGTGGCATGTGACCTTTTGACCTGGACAAACCTCTGATGGAATCCTAGGTTGTATCCTTGTCTCAAAAACCCACGCAGCGTAATCTTTTATCTTTTCCATGCTGTCCTTTTTGCAATCAAACGTTAAACGAACACATTTCTTTTGGAAAGGCATGAGATTCTTAATGAAAAGACTTTTTTTTTAATTTCACATATTTTTATTGATATTTTGCATATAGAACAAAGGTATTTACAAATTCGAGGGTATAAAAGTGTTGAAGATAACCAAACTATTCACACCTTTGACTCTAACATGCCTTTTTTTCTCCCAGGAACACCAAACACATACAGAACACCTCCAATGGTGAAACACAGTAAAGTGAAGGTAGTAGTAAATAAAATATAAAACAATAAAAATAAATAAATTGAAATAACTTTTAAGTAAAAAAATAAAAAATAAAAAAAGAAACCTAGGTGTGCAAGGGAATTTGTATTTCTACATTAAAGCAACAAATTCCATAAAAGGCTGCCAGATAGAGTAGAATTTGTTCAAATTTCCAGATTTAGTATATCTAATTTTCTCCACTTTCAAAAAGGACATGACCTCATTTATCCACATTGTGCTGGATGGAGTTTTAGTTGATTTCCAATTACAAAGAAGGTGACGCCTAGCGATCAAGGAAGTAAAAGCTATCACCTTCAACTCTCTTGTGGAGTATTGACTATATTGCTCCGGGAGACCGAATATGACAGTATAAGCCGAGATGTCAATAGTTTTCGAAAGTACAATCGATATGGTATGAAAATAAATTTGCCAGAAGTTCACAAGGGCTGAGCACGAAAAAAACATATGTGTAAGATTGCAGGGCGAGCCTCCACAGCGGTCACAAACATCTATTACATTAGGGTAGATCCGTGCCAGTCTAGATTTTGAGTAATGACATCTGAATATTACTTTGAACTGTATCAGACTCAGGCGGGCACATATAGAGGTATTATGAATAGCCATCAGAGCTTTCTCCCACCAGTGATCATCAAAAACTAGCCCCAATTCCTGCTCCCAAGCTCTCTTAGTGCTTGTGGTTAAAAACACATCATATGATTGAATAGAATTATAAATCTTTGAAATTAAGGACCCTTGCAATGGGTTAAGTTGTATAAATTCGCTCCACGGCTGTTCAGGAGGCAGATGAGGAAAATTAGGAAATAAGGATTTTGCACAAGCTCTTATCTGAAAATATCTAAACAAATGAGAGGGTGGGAGATGAAATTTAGAAGCTAAATCAGTGAAAGAGCAAAACAACCCTTCTCTAAATAAATCTTTGAAACATTTTAGTCCTTTATTCTGCCATAAGGAGAATGTTGGATCAGTAAGAGCAGGTTTAAACAATGGGTTTTTTAAAATTGGGGTCAAGACTATGGGGTCTGTAAATTTAAACTGTTTCCTAAACTGAAACCATATCCGGAATGTATCTACAACTATGGGGTTGGTAGTTTGGCCAGAGGGATTCACAGAAGTTGGACCTGTAAGCAAAGCTGAAAGTGAAGCTGAGGGACATGAATATATTTCTAATTCACACCAGGTTATATCAACGGGATTAGACCAGAAAGCAATTTTGTTAATATTAGCTGCCCAGTAATAAAATCGAAAATTTGGTAAGCAAAGACCACCATGAAACTTACAGTTCTGAAGTGTTTTTTGTCTTACTCTGGGTGTTTTGCCGTTCCACAAAAAATTACCAATAGCTGAATCTAAAGAATTAAAAAAACTTTTTGGTAAAAATACAGGTAGACATATAAAAAGAAACAAAAATTTTGGCAGGATGTTCATTTTAACACTACTTATTCTCCCTATCAAAGAGAGTGGGAGGGATTCCCATTTTTGAAAGTCTTTTTTGATGTCCACCAAAAGTGAAAGAAAATTTTTAGAGTACAGAGACTTAAAAGATCTGGTTATGTTGACCCCAAGATATCGAAAACCTGAAGGGCATAGCTTAAAAGGGACATCCGATTGGGAGAGTTGTAGGGCCAAGTGGTTAACAGGATAGCATTCACTCTTGATGACATTAACTTTATACCCTGAGAAATGGGCGAATCTGTGAAAAAATTTCACAATTGCGGGACAAGTTCTTATTGGATCAGTAACATATAGAAGCAAATCGTCTGCATATAATGACAATCTTATTTCTGTATGGCTCCTGATGATTCCATTAACACTTGGAGAGGATCTCAAAAAAATACTCAAAGGCTCTATTGCAAGTGCAAACAAAAGGGGCGATAGGGGGCAACCTTGTCTGCATCCTCTATTTAAAAGAAAATATCCGGATCTGTTATTATTGGTAATAATACTGGCACAGGGCAAAGTGTAAAGAAGGCGTATCCACGATATAAAGTTTTTACCAAATCCAAATTTTTCCAAAACGACAAACAAATAACTCCATTCAACCCGATCGAATGCCTTCTCAGCATCAATTGTTATGACAACCTCAGGCGCTAGTGAAGTCCCCCTCGAATAAATAACATTCAACAATGTGCGAACATTGTAATAAAGTTGACGTCCCTTTATGAAGCCAGTTTGCTCCCTGGAGATAATTGTTGGGAGAACTCGTTCAAGTCTTTGAGCCAGGGCCTTTGCAAGAATCTTTGTGTCAACATTCATTAAAGATATTGGCCGGTAGGAGGTACAGAGATCAGGATCCTTGTCTTTCTTTAAGAGAACGCTGATAGAAGCTTGCCTTAGTGAAGGGGGAAGTGAACCGAGTAACAGAGACTCAACATAGACAGAATAAAGCAATGGAATAAGTTTAGCTTGAAATACTTTAAAAAACTCAGATGGGAATCCATCAGGTCCCGGAGCTTTATTATTTTGCATATTTTGTAAAGAGGTATTTAACTCCTGGATAGTCAGACCAGATTCTAGATGATCAATCAATTCTGGGTGTAAAGAAGGAAACTGAAGCTCATCCAGGAACTTATGCATATCAGTCAGATCTGTTGGAAGTTCAGATTTATACAGGGACTCATAAAATGATGAAAAAACCAAATTAATAGTTTGCATGTCCTCCTGCTGGACCCCCGAGCCGTCTGTAATACGACATATTGAACGTGAAGCTGCTTGGCGGCGCAATTGATGAGCTAATAATCTGCTTGGCTTGTCTCCATGTTCATAATACCTAGCACGAGAATGAAGCATAAGGCGCTCCGCCTCATTAGTTGTAATAAGATCCAGCTCAGTTTGTAGGACCAAACGACGCTTTGAAAGATTATCAGATGGAGTAGCTGCAAGCTGTTGATCAACCAATTCCAACTCAGATAAAAGCTTCTGAATCTTTGACATCTTCAATTTCCTCACATGCGCAGAATATGAAATTATCTGACCACGTAAATATGCCTTCAAAGAATCCCACAGGAGCGCCCTAGAAATTGGTTCAGAATCAGAATCATTAAGTGCAATAAAATCCTCTATTGCGTCCGTAATAAATTTGTGAAATTTATCATCTAATAATAATGAGGTGTTAAATCGCCATTGAGAGGGATATCGAGGCCCAGGTGCAATCTGAAGATCAAAAGAGACAGGAGCATGATCCGAAATAATGATTGGGTGATATGTAGCATTTGATACTTTAGGCATAAGTTTAGCATCTATAAAAAAATAATCTATACGTGAAAAAGTCTGATGAACAGGTGAATAAAAAGAATATTGCTTATTGTTCGGATTATGAGATCTCCAGGGGTCAACACAACCATTATTTAACATGAAACTATTTAGGGTTCTAGCCATTGATGATTGGGTTAGAACAGGTTTAGAACGGTCTAACAGAGGATCTATAGTACAGTTCATATCCCCACCAAAAATCAAAACAGAGTCATTCAAAGATGGCAAAATTTCAAACAGCTTATTCATAAAACCAGGATTGTCAAAATTGGGAGCATATACATTAACTAGCAAGGTGGATACATGGAATAAAGTACCTAATACTATCAGATATCTGCCATCTTTGTCTGAA
>JBBPBX010052343.1:0-24241 GCA_038048925.1 Garcialebias charrua
GACAGACCGGTACAGCGCCCGCTTCACTGCGGACGCTGCACCTATCCGCCTATCGATCTCACGCTCCAGTTTTCCCTCATTCGTGAACAAGACCCCGAGATACTTAAACTCCTCCACTTGGGGCAGGACCTCCTCCCCGACCCGGAGAGGGCATGCTACCCTTTTCCGGCTCAAGACCATGGCCTCGGATTTGGAGGAACTGATCCTCATCCCGGCCGCATCACACTCGGCTGCAAACCGCTCCAGTGAAAGCTGTAGATCACGACCTGATGAAGCCAATAGGACCACATCATCTGCAAAAAACAGAGAAGTGATTCTAAGGCCACCAAAACGGATCCTCTCAACACCTTGGCTGCGCCTAGAAATTCTGTCCATAAAAGTTATGAACAGAATCGGTGACAAAGGGCAACCTTGGCGGAGTCCAACTCTCACTGCTTGTGCCAGTTGAGGTGGCTCGGGCATCTGGTTAGGATGCCTCCTGGACGCCTCCCTGGTGAGGTGTTCCGGGCATGTCCCACTGGGAGGAGACCCAGAGGAAGACCCAGGATACGCTGGAGGGACTATGTTTCTCAGCTGGCTTGGGAACGCCTTGGGATTCCCCCAGAGGAGCTGCTCCAAGTGGCTGGGGAGAGGGAAGTCTGGGCCTCCCTTTAGGCTGCTACCCCCGCGACCCGACCCCAGATAAGCGGAAGAGAATGGATGGATGGATGGACACTAAAATTTGGTGTGGTTGCAGCTCACATCCTTTCTAAAATGCATTTCAAGTGCTGAAAGATCTGTGCTTAAACATTGGGATTAACTGTTGGAGTCAACCCTGATTGACTGTTAGCAAAATATCTTATGAAAACCTGGATGCATTTTAATGAAACTCTTAGACAATAATCAATAGACATACATCAAAAACGGATTAATCTTTGGAGTCAATTCAATTTAAGATGGTCACCACAGTTTATCAATATTAGCCAAAAAAGGCTATACTGTAACTCAATCAGTTTTATACAAAATGAGCTCAAATTTGTTGTGGTAGTAGCCGAGAGTCATTCCCAACACATACTCTGAGCATGAAGTCCTGATAGGAGAGAGAGATCACAAAAAACATTCGTTTCAAAGTATAAAATTATGGCTGGCAATGAAGGGCAGCGGGTGATATGCACACGCCCCCCAGCACACACACAGGCCTTATTTTTTTTTTTGTCCACTGGAAAAAAACTACCATGAGTTTAATTAATGGCACAAACTGGTGCTACTGGCTTCTGTTTTATTCCCACAGATTATAATTTGAATCTGATCACGGACATGAGACGCGCGCGCACGCCTGAACTCGCAGTTCTGTGGTCACTTATTAACCAGCAGCGTGACTTTTCCTTTCAACTCAAAAGCGAACAGTCTGAACTAAACTCACCAGAGACTTGAAAAAGTGAACTTACCACTCATGTCTGTTTCCTGTGACGAGACTAATGAAGCGGTTTAGTCCCGCTCGGGTCCAAACACGAATCACGAGTGAAACTATAGACGTGATTTTCAGTGTGGGGAGCTGCCGAGCTGCACCTGCGCGCCCTGCTTTTACGCACAGCTTTTTACGCACAGCCCTGCGCGCGGAGCTGCGGCTCTGATCCAACAGCCTGCAGCCAAAAGGCGGGGGGAAATTTACCCTCTTCTCCTCATGGTTCAAGTTTTTTCTCACTAGCTCAGAGAGTTTAAACACTAGGTGGCGTTTCAGACTAAAGTTTCTCCACTCAGAAAGTCGTGTTCCACGTTAATTAAATGATTGCAGAGTGCTCCATCAGAGGCCACACTCAGCTCTAACGAGCATTATTACGCAACTAGTTTCGTTCAGGTCTAGGAAGTTCCTTCATGACTCATCGCTGTGACTCAGCTTCCAGGAGTTTTTCTCTAAAGAAAATTTTATTTTTTATTTTATTTATAAATTTGTTCATTAAAAAAATACAATACAAAACAATCCCATAAACGTTAACATACAAAATGTAAAAAAAAAATGAAAGGTAGCAGAAAGAAGAAATATCTTATTATATCTGCCCCTTTTTTCAAACAATCAGTTCAAACAATAATAATCTTCCACAAAATGAATAACTCTTTCCAATTTTCTAACTAATGCAATACACATTACGCTTTCATATATATTTTTTAACAATTTAGTTTTGATCATTTTCTTAAAATGTAAACATTGACTTGGCATTTTTAACTTCATTCTCCAAGCCATTCCATAATCAATTCCCTGGACTGAGGTAGAACGTCCCTTCAAATTAGTTGTGAATTTTGGTTTTACAAATATCTCTGTTCCCTTAAGATTATAAGAACTTTGTCTTTTAACAAAATGCATTTGGATATTTAAAGGTAATGCGTTATTCCCCTATACATAACTGATAAAATATTGTAATCTACCAAATCATGGAACTTCAATAACTTCAGTTGATAAAATAATGTACTTGATGGATGACAGTAATGTTTTCTAGTGATAATTCTTACAGCTCTTTTCTGTAAAACAAAAATAGGCTTTGTGATTGTTTTACACGCCTTCCCCCAAACATCAATACAATAGATTAAGTGTGGAACAATGATTGTGTTATACAACAAATACAGAGCTTTAAGTCTCTGACTTTGTACAGTACTGCAATAGATTTAGCTATTTTTATTCTTACAGAATTTATATGATGTTTCCATGTCAGTTTGTCATCAATGATAACACCCAAAAACTTCACCTCACTCACTCTACAAATCTCAACACCCTCCATTTTAAATGGGACATCAACAGTTTTCTTTTTATTACTGAATATCATGTAATTAGTTTTATAGATTTAATGATAATTTATTGAGTTTGAACCAAGTTTGTATTTTAACTAATTCAAAAAAATAAATCAATAGGTTTCTCAACATGATCTTTAAATAAAGTTTGCTTTGCCATATTATAACTAGACCTGTCGCAATAAACAATAAATCAATTAATCGCATGATGAATGAAAATTATCGACCTCGTTTTCATTTATTGGCTTTATCGTTTCCTCGAGTCTCTCTCTTTCTACTGAAGACACTGGATGACAAAAAGCTCAACTTCACTGATCCCGCTCTTTCGCCTTTCTCTTTAAAATCAGTTTTAACCGTCCAAAATAGCGTTTTTGGATCGTTAAAAGCAGCTAAGCTACGAGCTAAGCTAACAGGCCAACTTCTGGAGAAAAAAAAAACTCTGTCTTGTCGAAGCTCCTAAATTTTTATTTTATTTTTTCATTTACCCTTTATTTATCCAGGTAGTCTCATTGAGCCACGAGAACTCATTTTCAAGAGAGACCTGTTAGGGAGCAGATGGTGGGGGTTAAGGGCCTTGCTCAAGGGCCCAGAGGCAAATGAGGGTGGAGGCAGGTGTGGGTGTTTCACCTTTTTCCACCCACATTTTTAATGTTGTCAGTACCGGGGCTTGAGCCGGCGGTCTTCCAACCACAGGCCCACCGTCTCCAACCTCTGCGCCACCACTCCCCCTAAAAATTCACGATTGAAACTTGTGCCTTGGTGTAAAAAAAAATTCTCTGCAAAAAGAAACTCAGAACTTGTTTAGTGATTTTTAATTTTTTTTATTAAAAGCTTTGTGTGAAAAATGCTATGCTAAAGAGCTCAAACCCCACTGAGCATCCACCATTTTAAGAAACGAAGAGAGACAGCCCATATCACATCAACGCGCCTACTTCCCATTTTTCTTAGAGACGCGCTGCTCGCTCCCTCACTATCCATCCTTCGGTTCAAACGGTCTTATACTGCCATCCAGTGGTCTAAAAAAGTACTACACGCAAAACAAATTAACCATTTCTTCTTAAAGGGGACCACACATTCAAAATTCACTTTTTAATGTTTTTTTACTCAACTTTGGGTATTTACTTCATAAAAATACAGTCCAAAGGCCAAAAAAATGCACCCAGTGGTTTATTTACTCTAAGTAGATTTATTTTACTGTGATAAAAACGGTTCGTTTTTGAAATAAACTGGAAGTCAATCTCGCCTTTGACGTCACAGGCGAGCAAGGACAACCCACCCCAACCTGAGTCCAGCCCCTCACCTAGCAACCCCATGTCAGGCTCAACCCACTTCTGTATTAAACACATGACTGTTGTTTTTCATGATTTCATCTCATCTTTTGTTTATATGTTATTAATTTCATGTGTACAGCACTTTGTTGCAGCTGTGGTTTTTTAAATGGCTTTATAAATAAAGTATAATTGTTATTTTTATGTTTTAGTTCAATTTTTAGTGTATTTGCGATCGCTCCGAACGCGCAGCCGGCAAAAATTAAACGAGCAGACCCCGGCGTCAACGGGACCCTCTTCTGGCGGATGGAGCGGAGCTTCAACTGTACAGCCTCGCTGCAGCCTGGCAGAAGCCTCGCAGCAGCGAGGACCTTCTCCTTACGGATTAATTTACGGGAGACACTTAGTGAACTTTGTGTTGTCTTGACTGGAACAGCGATAACTCTCAAAGTCTCCGCGTGCAATGAGCGGAGCTGGCGAAAACCGGAAGAGGAACAAGCTAACATTAGCATCGGATTCGGCAGGTCTCATGCTAAAAGGAGCAGCACATTGCGGCGCGCTCAGACGGGTTTCGGTAAGTTATCTTAAGCTAGCACTAACAGTAAGTCAAATGAGTAATAAAAAAAGAGCTAATTTTAAAACAACAACACATTACAGATACTGGCTGTTACAGAGGGCGTAAACAGATCGTTGAAGGGCGTGGACTTCAAGAAACCGGTCGTTCAAAACGAAAGTTAAAAATGGCAGAATTAAAAAGGGTATAATTAATTATCTAAGAATTATTTTGTGTATTAAAATGAATTAATATTGTCAAGATAGCACACAGACATAACATAAAATTTTTAAATACTTACATGTGGTCCCCTTTAAATTTAACAATAATTAATAATTATTGTCAAATTTCAAACAATATTAACATTTATCGCAATAATTTCAGAGGCAATTAATCGCCCAGCAAAATTTGTTATTGTGACAGGCCTAATTATAACAGAGTCACTCAATGTGTTAAGGAGTAACTGAATGCAAAAAGGATTTTCAGAAAAGTTTTCAATTGTGAAAATAGATGTGATGGGCCACAACTGATAAAGTAGTGACTGCTGTGTTTGTGTCACGATTACAGTGACGGTGTAATCAAACTAAAATTCTTAACACTGGTACAACCCCAACCCTGAAAAAGTTTGTCTAAAACACAAACAAAATATCTTAATTGATTTATTTGCAAATGTCATAAACCCATACTTTATGTACAATGAAACAAAAACATGTTAAATGTTGAAACACGAAGAAAAAAACTATAAAAACATGTATTTTTTTATTTTATTTGATGACAGTAAAACATGTTGAAACGGGGGCAACAAAAGGCTGTTAAAGTATGTGGTACCAAAAGAAAGATGGAGGAGCTTTTAGCAGCTAATCAGGTTAACTGGTCAGTGAGAGGACTGGGCATAAAAAGAGCATTTTATAGAAGCTGGATCTCAGAAGTAAATATGGGCAGAGGTTCACCAGTCTGAAAGAACGGTCTCATAACAGTGGAACAATTTAGGAATAAGTCAGAGTCAGAGTACTTTTATTAACATTGCACAAGTTTGCACCAGTACAACGTGAATATGTACGCACAGTCATCCTGAAGGGGTCTACGTGTGTGAAGCTGCTGCTATCAGGACACCATATGAGACATCAAAAGATATATCACATTTTGTCTTTAAGCGCGGCCTCTCCCATCCGTATAGTCCTACTGGCAAACACTCAACCAGTGCTTCAAGATATGACGCAAGCCCTACAAGAAAACGCTAAAAGGATTGGTTTGAAAATAAACGAAGGAAAAACAAAGGTTATGCAAGTTGGGCACACAGAACCAAACATACAGATAACAATAGATCAATCGTCTGCTGAGAAGGTACAGAAATTTGTCTACCTTGGAAGTGTCATAACTGACGATGGCAACGTAGATGCAGATATTACCACCCGCATCGGTAAGGCAGCATCAACATTCAGAAGACTGCAATCAATATGGGCAAGTAAATCCATATCCACGAATCTTAAGGTCAGACTACTGCAAGCAGTGGTTATCCCCACAGCCTTGTATGCCAGTGAGACGTGGAAGATGTCAGTAAAGATGGCCAAGAAATTGGATGCATTCCAACAAAGATGCCTGCGAAAGATACTGAAGATTACATACCTAGATCGGATTACAAACGCAGAAGTCTATCGTAGGACACATACCATACCCATGAGCCAAACAATTAAGCTAAGGAAGCTCAAGTTTGCAGGACATGTACTGAGAATGGAAGCACAGAGACTACCAAAGATTGCCTTCAATTGGAAACCACAAGGAAACAGAAAGAGAGGCAGACCCAAACTGACGTGGAGACGATCCTTTGAGAAAGACCTGAAGGTACAGGGCTTCGACCCGAGCACGGTGGAGATGATCGCCAAGGATAGAGATCAATGGAAACAGCTTGCCGCCCAATGCGCTCTCGAGCGCGGGAGGATCTAAGTCTAAGTAAGTAAGTCTCCCATCCGTATCGGGATGAAGGTTACAGGTGTGAAAAAGGAAGAACATGAGGGTAATATTACAAAAAAGATATATCACATTTTGTCTTTCAGGACACCATATGAGACATCAAAAAACTCTACCAGCAAGCACACATTTAAGACAAATCACAATTGCATTTTGAGGTCCAAGCGGTGAGATTTGTCCATGAGCCTCATTCAGAGTCAGCCACAGTTCTGTGATGTTTCACAGCCAGCTGCTTTCCTGATAAGCGCACACAGAAAGTTCTCCGGGGAGGGGTGGGGTGGGGGGGCGACAGATGCAGTTGGATCCCTCGGTCACGCATGACCCAGGAGAAATTTGTGCGCCTCATTCAGATTCAGCCATAGTTCTGTGATGTTTTCAGCCAGCTGTCCTGGAAGCGCTCACATCCCAAGGCTGTTTGTAGCCAGATTAGATAAGCCTTGGTTCTTGTTTTCTTCAGACAGACAGTTTACTTTTCCTGTAGCCTTGAGTGTCTATATGGGCGATCCAATCCAATTGTCTCAAATTCTGATAGAACAGTGCTCCACAAAGCCAAACAGTAAAGCTTTTCCATCATAAATCCAATTATATACATCGTCCACAGACAGGACTGAATAATATCCCTCAAATAATAATAATAATAATAATAATAATAATAATAATATAATCTCATCTTTAGTTTATATTATAATATACAAATATTTCAACAAGACATATCTGAGCTCAAAGGATAAAGACAAAAGTCGATGCTGGATGGTTGGTATCTTCAGGTTCTCGGGCAGAACCTCATTATAAATGGTCTGAGTTTGTTTTGGACATCCCTGCATGACCTTAGGAACACTTCTATAAATAAATGTCTCTAAATACAGTTCATCCTGCCAACCACTAACGCTGGTTAAAGCTCTAGCGTGCAAAGAAGACCATTTAAAAAAATGGAAAAAGTGTTCTGTGGTCAAATTAGTTTTATTTTTAAATAATTTTTTGGAAAGCACACATCCTTAGTAAAGAGAAACGGGAGCATTCAGACTTTTATTAACACACAGATCAAAAATCCGCCTCTCGGTTGGTATGGGGGTGCATTGCTGTGGATGGTGTGGACAGTTTACACATCATGGAAAATCAACATCAGTGCAAAAATGTATAAGGTTTTAGAAGAACATAAACTTCCGTCCAGACGATTTGTTTTTCAATGCAACGTTTTAACGTGTTGCAACCATAACATTTAAAATTACTCAAAAATGTAAACATTTTTAGCCTAAACCTTTGTTTTGTTTAATATGATTCATTGTAAATAAAATATAAGATGCAAATCATTGCTTTCTGTTCTACATTTTATACACCATATCAACCTAAACACTCTGCCTGCTCTGCCTCCCCTCCCATTTGAACTGCCTTAACACAAAAAACTTTCTCACACATTACCACTCAACACAAAGATTTTAACACTGGACTCTGTGTCATCAAACGGGTTATTCACTAAACTCTCGGTCATGTGCTCATTCAGTTTGCACTACTTCTCATATTTGCACTAATGTTTGTATTACATTACTGCCTATAGTCATACTACTGTTTACATTCACTGTTTACATTTATTAATACGGTTTACATTTATTACTACTGTTTTACATTTATTACTACTGTTTACATTTACACTACTTTTATATCTACACTACTGCTGATACATATACAGTATTCTCTGACTAGCCTTATCTAAGGATGCCAAATGTGCCTTATGTGCCTTACTGCATATGCCACTTTGCCTCTATACCAACATCAACTACCTCATACATATACTGTGTACATTAACTCATATGCTGCTGTGCCACTCTTTGCAAATGTCAATGCTAGAACCTTCAGTTTATTTTATAGATATACTTTTTATACTTTTTATACTACTATGCAAAAACTCAGGACAGTATTACACTTTTATTATTTCATTTTATGCTTATGTTCATTGGGTGTTTGGTGTTTTAGGGGTGTTTGGTGTTTCAGTGTTGGTGTAAATTTTCATACTTTTATACTACTATGAAAAAACTCAGGACAGTGTTACACTTTTACTATTTTATGCTTATGTTTATTAAATGTTTTAGTGTTTAGTGTTTAGATGGTTACTGTTGCACCGAGGGACTGAGAGAAACGCAATTTCAATCCTGTGTATGTCCTGTACATATTGCAGTTCTGACAATAAAGTTGACTTTGACTTTGAACCTTTTTTGAGTTAGGAAGGGATATGTTTTATTATTACAGTACTACAGCATACAGGAAATGATGCTGGCAGAGGAATGTGCTTTTTTGAAGGCATGTGGGCAGAAAACATCAGGTCGCCCTTCGTCTCTGGGCCTCTCCAGAATAAACAGACCATCTGATTGGGGAGGCCTATTTAAAATCTCTATACAGTACTGTATAGGCTTATGTAATAAGTAATGAGTTTCTCTCACTTACTGAAGAGACATGACATCAAATTTATAGCACACACATGTTTAAAAGAAAGCACATACATGGTACACAGCACTGTGTAAAAGTAAAAGGCAGATTTAGTGGGGAAACGTAAAGTAAGAATGCTATACTGAAATTAAAGCCTATTTAAAATTGATCATTTTCAGTGATTAACAAAGCAAAGCACAATAATTGTTAAACAAAGCATCACCTCTTGATTCACTTGCAGACATGAATCTCTGCAGGTTGGTCCAAACATCTCAAACAACTGAACACATCACTGTATAGATCAGGGGTGGGCACACGTTTTGACTTGCGGGCCACACTGAGTTCTAAAATTGGAGAGAAGGGAACAGACGGATTACACCCCAGCGCAATAACAGCTGCCAGGACGCAATTAATTATGGGCGATTCCACCTTCTGCACCACTCTAGCAGCCACTAAGTCAAGATTTTATGATAGAACAGTGATTTCATAGTGAAATTACTGACTTTGTGGAGTCTTACCAACTTCAGGCCTTTTGCTGAGCTCAGTCTTGGTGTTTGGCTGACACCACACTGTCTTCCAGTCTCACCTTGTGGGATGAGTCTGGCTGCTCCTCACCTAGTCTCAATCCTCCAATTGTTTCTGTTTCAGTTACTGACTGTGTCTCTTCGTGTAAATTCTGTCACTTTTTGCTTTCTGCTGTCTGCTCTTCCTTTCTTCACTCTCTGCACGGCCTTCCTTTCCCCTGAAGGCATGCCCGCTCCATCCTCCAGTTGTCTGTGAACAGGGTGGGGGGGTTCAGTGGATGAGCATTCTTGTTTCTGTCTCTGAGGTGACGGCGGCACAGAGAAACCATTGATAATGGCATTAGACCCCAGTGTTGGCTCATGCTGGAATGTGTGACACTACAACGGTTTGATTGGACAGAAATAGACAAATATTCAGAAGTTCTCTTCACACATGAAGTTTTAGCTTCATAACTTCATGAACTTCAGTTAGTGAGTAAACGAGCTGCAGAGTTGTAATTTGTTTGGAAAGTGGTCCTTGTAATCATTATAGTCAAACCAGTGAAGGATCAGGATTACATGATGTTATTCCCGCTGTTATTAGTGACGCATCATAAATTAGGTGGAACTGGAAGCTATTTCTTCTTGCAAAACAAAGTTTTACACCTGTACGATTTTCCGTCGACTGCTTGAGGGGCAGATCAAAGTTTTAAAGCTTCCCGGCATCAAACGCATCACAAAGAAGATGACGAATTGAGCATTCCACAGATTAAACCCAACCAGTGTCTGCTGCTTTTATTCCCTTCTTTGTTCCACTCTGTTCCCGCTCAGAACACAACAGGCCCAGCTCTTCATGCACCAGCTGACCCTCATGGCTCCATCTATGACTCAAGCCTGGCGACTGCACAAAATCCCTCCTTTGTCTTCACAAAGAATGTGTCTTTTTTTAAACTAGTTTTTTTTTTTTACAGAGGCAGAGAAGAGATGGAGGCGCGCGCAACTGAGAAAGATTCAAATCAGACGACAAGTGATTTATGTTTCCTCTGCAGGCAGGACATCAGGACTGTAGCTTCACTACTGTTCAGAATCGTGGAATTAATTAAATGCCTATCATTATTTAAAGGAATGCATGTCCTGCCCCAGTTTATTCCAAAGTTTTAAACTAAGATCATCTTATGTAGAGAAGGATGGAGAGATAGACGTTAAGGATGCACAATCTCATACAATGTTGTGAGAGCTTGTGAGATGTTTCAGCACTCAGAGAAGGTGTTGACAATGAATTTAAGCTACTGCAACACTAACTTAGCTCAATATGTGTTAAGTTGATGGAGTTATAGCCATTTTCTGTAGCTAATAACAATTAGCTGTTGTGGCAAGGCCATCTGGATTTTGACTGACACCTAAAGCAAGTCAGTTGTAAAGGTATGAGCTTTGATCAAATCCATCCAGTAGTTCTTGAGATGTTTTGCCAACAGACAGGCAGGGTTGATGACAACAGTTAATGACAAAACTTTTAAGCAAAAATATGTTGTGTTTTTTGCTCTGTGTACTGGTATGTGTTGGGAATAATGTTTAGCTAATCCCACACAAAAGATTAGTGCAATATCTGCAAAACTGCCTGAGTTATAGTTATTTTTGTGTTGGACAAAGTCAATTAGTTGTGAAGTTCATCTTAATATGCGTTGACTTTAAAAGGTAATGAGCTGTAGATGTACACTCAATGATATATTTCTGAAAGTTTTATTAAAGTCCAGTTCATTACATTTTGTTAACAAACATACCAAGGTGACTGTGTTAATAGCAAAAAATTAAACTTTATTCTTGCATGTTCATAGCCTGGCCCTCGCCTTCCTGCACAGCTCCGCTCAATTCTCATTTCCCTTTTTTCATTCATTCAACCTTTATTTATACAGGCTAGCCTCGTTGAGTCACGGGGACTCATTTACAAGAGGGACCTGTCTCACTCACACCAAACAACCATCCACTCTCTCACTCACACCTAGGGTCAATTTAGAGTCACCAATCAGCCTAACATGCATGTTTTTGGTCTGTGGGAGGAAACCGGAGTACCCGGAGGAAACCCACGCATGCACGGGGAGAACATGCAAACTCCACCCAGAAAGGCCCCCGGACCGGGATTTGAACCGGCAACCTTCTCGCTGAGAGAAGTCCTTCATGCGAAGTGAAGGACAAGGGTCTGGTTTTAACCAGGCTAGCATGTTCAATTAGTGCTCTATGTATTTGAATGACTCTCAGCTAATACCAGCCAAAATTCACATCAGTACAGTATGTGTAAAATTGGCTGAGCTAAAGCCATGTTTGAGTCTAAGGTCACTTAGCTGTGGCAGCCATCTTGAATAGAGTTGATTTGAAAAGTTATCAAGTTATAGATGTTTTTTCAAAGATGTCTTTCTGAGAGATTACAGGTTCATGATATATTTTGATAGTGACACACACATGGACCAAACCTTTATTACCTAGGATGGGGGTGATGAAAAGCTCATAAATAATTTTGAATAAAGTTGTGTTTATGGGTCACTGAGTAAAAATTTAAACTAAACCAACATGCCAAACTTTTTATTTGTAAAGATGAATACGTTTTGTTACAATTGTTGTGCAGAATTGAGGGAAGGGTCATACAGACAATTGTTTGCTTTCTTGTGTTTTCACAGGAACAGTAGCGAGGCCTGGTGAGCTCTCTTAAGTATCCCACACTAATGCCGTGCAATTTCCTGTTTAACCTGCGATCAACATCAGTAACACCAGTGAGATCGAAGAACAATTCTTGACAAAGCAAACAAAAACTTGGAAATACAAATACCTAAAGTGAGTCCCAAGTGGTGTTTATTTACCCCTGAATGAACTTGAACGGGAAAAAATATTTTTTCTTTACTTAGCTGGTGATAAAGTCAAGTTTTCAGTCTCACACAAATAGGTTGACATTTAAAGTCTGATCAGTACACATTTTATAAAACAAGGCCAACTTTATCATGCAAAACTAGTTATTCTAGTTATACAGGTAGTCCCCGACTTACGAGCGAGTTCCGCACCTCCGAGTATCTCGTAACATGAAAAACTCGTAAGTCCGACAACGCACACGTGCTATCTCGTAAAACTGGAACAGCGCTCGTAAATCGGAAAAAAGACGCTAACGCTGCGGCGCACACCCGTTTAGCGAGATGAGACTGAACAAGCATACATACTGATCCTTAAACATGCACAGAACTTTATTTACAAGCAGTTAGCTAGCACATTACACCACACATTCATCTATAAAACCATACCTGTAATGTTTTTCTGTACAACAGTGCTTTTCTACACAGCACTTTCTATACAGTAATTAAAAAAACTATAAAAACAAAGTGCCTTAGTGCCAAGTGCAGCTACTGTACTTTTAAAAAGTTATTTTTCATCACAGAAACAGCATACAGTACAGTAGTAAACAACATTCCCTTACTTTGATTGAATAACCAAGTCACACCCATATGACATCATGTGACACCATGTCTCACATCCATCAGAAATCAGTGAAATGCATCAGAAACAAGTCACACCCATCATGAACAAGTCAAATCCATCAGAACCAAGTCACACCCATCAGGAACAAGTCAAATCCATCAGAACCAAGTCACACCCATCAGGAACAAGTGAAATCCATCAGAATCAAGTCACACCCATCATGAACACATGACATCCATCTGAATCATGTTGCAAACAAACACCAGAAACAAGTGACATCATCCAGAAAAGATGTTGCAAGCATCATGTTTAAAAAACAACAGTGCTAGTATGTAGTGTCCACTCCATGAACTTTAGAAATGTAGAACCAGCCAGCACAGCAACAGCATAAAAAAGAAAAGTTCCCTTACTTTGATTCAAGTGAAGGTAGTCTTTTTGGTTGTCAAAACTTGCTGGTCAAACCTGGATCAGATGGGACTGCTTATGCAGCAGTGCAACCATCAATGTGAGCATGTGAGTCCAGAAAGGCCAAGGTAAGATGTCAGTTCAGGTTAGGTGTGAGGTCCTGATGGGAGGATGCTGTAGGATGCAAGATAATGCAGGAAGATGCAGCAGGATTCAGAGGAAAGATGTGAGTTCAGGTCAGGTGTGTGGTCCTGATGTGAGGATGCTGTAGGATGCAAGATGATGCAGGAAGATGCAACAGGATTCAGAGGAAAGATGTGAGTTCAGGTCAGGTGTGTGGTCCTGATGTGAGGATGCTGGAGGAGGCAGGAGTTGTCAGATGACAGGAGTCACTGTTAGACACAAAACACACATGTGGAAGTTAACTTTACAGAAACATGACACCACACACACACACACACACAAGTTGTTAAAATGGCTCACTGTGCTGTAGAGGAAGCTTCTTTCAGCTGGAGCTGTTCAGATGAGGAGGTCAGAGTTGTGGAGGTGTCTGACATTGGTCAGTGTGATGTGTGACATGGTTCAGTGTGATGTCACTGCAGGCAGGCGGGCGACCAAGCAATGCACGGGGGGTGGTCTGGTCTGACTGTTAGACACAAAACACACATGGGGAAGTTAACTTTACAGAAACATGACACCACACACACAAGTTGTTAAAATGGCTCACTGTGCTGTGTGATGTCAACGACGGCAGGCGAGGAGGCATGGAGGAGGCATGGAGCGCAGCAGGTGTCCAGGTGTATCCAGGTGTATCACCTCACTCAGTGTGAGGTCATTGGACATAGGAGGGTGTATCACCTCAGTCAGTGTGAGGTCATTGGACACAGGAGAGGAGGGAGCGCAGCAGGTGTCCAGGTGTATCACCTCACTCAGTGTGAGGTCATTGGACACAGGAGGGTGTATTACCTCAGTCAGTGTGAGGCCATTGAACACAGGAGAGGAGGGAACGCAACAGGTGTCACTGTTAGAAAACAGACAATTTGTAAGTTAACATTGATGAAACATATGAAACCACACAGACAACAAGTTGTTGTGCTTACTGATAAATTCAACCCAGACAAAACCAACTTGTCCTTACTGTGATGTGTGTGTGCTGACGTTTGATGGACCAGGGGGCGCCTTTCCGTGATGCTTTGGAGGGAGGCTGTGGACATGACAAGACACAAGTGGATGATGAAATGCAGCATGAAACTAAACAGAAAAGCAAAATTAAATTAACATTTCATTACTGTACCTGGATGATGAAGCTGTGCAGGTTAGTGGGGAGATGAGCCGGAGGTCAGTGAAGGTAGGTGTTGCAGAGGCTGGCTGGAGAGGAGGAGACGTCTGTGGACATGAACAGACAGGTGATTTAACAGATGAAGTAACTCTACTGTACAGTAACATAAAACAAAACAGAAAATCAAAATGTAAAAGCAACATTTCATTACCTCTGGGGAGGGGTGCAGAGGCTGGCTGGCTGACTGGAGTTGAGTGGAGAGGAGACGAGGAGGAGTAGGAGGAGACGTCTGTGGACATGAACAGACAGGTGGGTTAACAGATGAAGTAACTCTACTGTGCAGTAACATAAAACAAAACTGCAAATCAAAATGTAAAAGCAACATTTCATTACGTACCTTTGGGGAGAGCAGCAGGGGAGGGATGGATGGACGGAGGGATGTTTACTGGGGAGAGGGTGAGCTGGAGCTGGAGCTGTCCATTGACTCCTGGCTTGCAGCAGCAGAGGTGGATGGATGGCTTGCAGCAGCAGAGGTGGATGGCATTTCCTCTGCTGCTCCAGCAGATCCTGGAGCAGGGCCCCTCCTCACGTACTGCAGCATGGAGCTCTGCACAGCCTCCTGCTTTTTTTCCTCTAGGATCTGCTGGTAACAAGCCAGATCGTCAAGGACAGCTCTGGAGACCCTGGCGAACCTCTCCCCATTGGCGTCCAGTGCCTCCAGCTGGTCCAACACGTGCTGCTGCTCTCTGAAGATCTTGGCCAAGGCCTTCCTGGTGAAGACCTTGGCCGGAGGGCTTGGCATGTCTTCATTCTGCTCCTGCTCCTCCATGATCTCCCTCTCCAGCTCTTCTAGGTACGCGGTAGACAGCTCCTCTCCTTCATGAGTCAGCAACTCCTGCACATCTTCTGCCTCCATCTCCAACTGCAACTGACGACTCATCTCCACCACACTCTCGATCACAATGGTGATTGTGTCCTCGGGATCAAGTGAGGGATCTACCAGCTGTGGGCAGAGTTTCTTCCACACCCCACTAAGTGTGCTCTCCCTCACTCACTTGTTTCCAGGATTCACCAATGTGACCCATAGCATGAAGGATGTTGTAACCCTTCCAGAAGTCCTTCAGGGTGACAGATGTATCGTTATCTGTTACCTCCAGAGCATCGCGGATGACCCTCTGGAGGTAGTACGCCTTAAAGGTGCTTATGACTCCCTGGTCCATTGGCTGTATGAGGGAGGTCGTGTTTGGTGGCATATAGACCACCCTCACGTTTGGGTGGAGGTCAGTAACAGTTGCGGGGTGACCCGGAGCATTGTCCAACACCAGCAAGATGGGAAAGGCAATGTGCTTTTTGCGACAGAAGCACCTTGACGAAATTGTTGGTGAACCACTTCTTGAAAATCTCCTGTGTTACCCAGGCCTTCCGGTTGGATGTCCAATAAACAGGCAGACGATTTACTTCAACATTCCGGAAGGCCCTGGGTTTCTCAAAGTGGTTCACCAGAAGTGGCTTTAACTTGCAGTCGCCCGCAGCATTAGCCCCAAACAGCAACATAATGCGCTCTTTCCCCACTTTGTGCCCCTGTGCTGTTTTTTCCTCCTTGCTTATGTAGGTGCGGTCGGGCAACCTCTTCCAAAACAGCCCTGTCTCATCAGCGTTAAACACCTGCTGCGCTGTGTATCCCCCCTCCCTTATGATCTCCGCCAAGGTGTCTGGGAAGACACGTGCTGCCGCTACATCTCCACTTGCTGCCTCTCCTGGTGAAAGTACGTAAACACAGTTTAAAAGCTCATTTGAAACTGTAAAGATGTAAAATCTATTGTAAATTTTAATTCCACAAAGAAAATGTCATGTGAAAATAAGGAATGTCATGTTTTGCTGCTGTAAAGGTCAGAGCACACACTGCAAAAGGTCTTGTCACACAGTTTAAAAGCGCATTTGAAACTGTAAAGATGTAAAATCTGTTGTAAATTTTAATTCCACAAAGAAAATGTCATAAACGTTTTCACTAACCTTGGATTCTGATGTTGTGGAAATTCATACGTGCCCGGAATCGGTTGAACCACCCCCGTGATGCATTGAATTGTGGCACTTCAATGCCCTCCCCCATGCATTCCTTGAGATCTTTGTTTTTTTTGGCTTTTGCCAGAATCACCATTAAACTCAGCGGTATGTGTCTCTGGTTACAGTCCTGTATCCAAAGTGCTAAAAGTTGTTCATGAAAAGACAGGTGTGTTAAAAGATGAAGTAACTGTACTGTACATTACAGACACATAAAAATGAAATAAAAAAAACATTTTGTGTAATTAATGTACCCATCAGATGCTCAACTTTGGTGATTATCCCCGTGCGTTACTTGGTGATCACCGTTGACTTCATTGGAGCAGCTCCTTTGACAGTCTCTAAAATGTGCTCACGGTCTGCCTTGATGGTGCTCACTGTAGAACTGACATAAAATAAACATTAATTTAAACATAACGTAAACATATAAAACATTTCATTAACTAACAGACGCTGCTTTATGCGCTGCAAGCTTATAACGGTTGACTTCGTCTGCGCAACTGCTGTACTGAACACTCGCCAAAATGCGCTCACGCTACTAAAATAAAAATAACTTTGTATTAACTAACAAACGTAGCGCTTATTACCGTGCATGCGCTGCAAGCTTATAACGGTGGACTTCATCAGCGCAGCTGCTCCCACACTCGCCAAAATGTGCTCATGGTCCACCATTTCGTGCTCGTACGTACTGTACTCACCATATTCAGTGCTTTGCAGATGGAGGATGTTGATTCTCCCCTGTCAGACCGTTTGATAATGTCTAACTTCTGCTTGAGCGTGATGGTCTTTCTCTTCTTGGGTGCGGCTGCACCAGAAGAAGAAGCTCCTGAACGCTTTGAAGACATTCTAATGCTAACACTGAAATGCTAACAATAAAATGCTATGAAAATGCTAACTCTCTTGCTCGCTGTTTACTCAACTCGCCAAACTGTAAACCCACGCGGCTGCTTTCGCGCAGTTCGCTTATGTAGTACCTGGTGAAATCACTCCGCCTTTGCTTTTTGGGGGTGGGGGTACAGTAAATAATGCGCATGTAACCTTCCGCCGCTGTAGTTTTCCATTTATCACGCGAAACGTCATCCATCCATTCATTATCTTCCACTTATTCGGAAGTCGGGTTGCAAGGGCAGCAGCTTGAGCAAGGAGGCCCAGACATCTCTTTCCACAGCCCCCTCTTCCAGCTCTTCTGGGAGGACTCAAAGGCGTTCACAGGCCAAGTGAGAGACATAGTCTCTCCAGCGTGTCCTGGGTCTTCCCTGGGGTCTCATCCCAGTCGGACATGCTCAAAGTACCTCCTTAGGGAGGCGTCCCGGGAGCATCCTTACCAGATGCCCAAAGCACCTCAACTGGTTCCTCTCGATGTGGAGGAGTAGCGGTTTTACTCTGAGTCTCTCCCGGATAACTGAACTTCTCACACTATCTCCTAAGAAAGAATCCAGCTACCCTGCGGAGGAAACTAATTTCAACCACCTGTATCCATGATCTCATTCTTTTGGTCATTTCCCAGTGCTTGTGACCATAGGTAAGGGTAGGAACGTAGACGACCGGTAAACAGAGAGCTTTACCTTACAGCTCAGCTCTCTCCTCACCACAACGGACTGGTACAGAGTCCGTAATACTGCAGATGCTGCATCAATCCATCTGTCAATCTCACTCTCCATTTTTCCCTCACTATTAAACAAAACCCAGAGATACTTGAACTCCTCCACTTTGAGGCAGAAACTCACCTTCGATCTGGAGAGAGCAACCCACCCTTTCCCGGTTGAGAACAATGGTCTCAGATTTGGGGGTGCTGAATCTCATCCCAACCACTTCACACTTGGCTGCGAACTGCTCCAGTGAGAGCTGAAGATCACCGCATGATGACACCAACAGGATCACATCATCTGCAACGAGCAGAGATGGAATCCTGAGGCCACCGAACTGGAAACCCTCTGCCCCCTGGCTGCACCAAGAAATTCTGTCCATAAAAGTTATGAACAGAATCGGTGACAACAGGCATCCCTGGCGGAGTCCAACTCCCACCCTGAAGGGCTCTGACTTACTGCTGGCTGTCAGGCTCTGTCCACACTGGCAATGCAAAACAAACTCTCACACCGCTTGTATAGGGACTAAACAGCCCATAACAACGGGCCCTCAATTCCATACTCACGGAGCATCCCCCACAGTGTGGCCTGAGGAACACGGTCGAATGCCTTCTCCAAGTCTACAAAACACATGTAGACTGGATGGCCAATTCCCATGACACCTCAAGGACCCTAGTGAAGGTAAAGAGCTGATCTAGTGTTCCACGGCCAGGATGGAACCTGCATTGTTCCTCCTGGATCTGAGGTTCGACTAACAATTGGACTCGCATCTCCAGTACCCCTGACTAAACCTTACCAGGGAGGCTAAGGAGAGTGGTGCCTCTATAATTGGAGCACACCCTCCGGTCCCCCTTTTTGAAGAGGGGAACCACCTCTCCAGTCTGCCAATCCAGTGGCACTGTTCCTGATGTCCATGCGACATTGCAAAGGTGTGTCAACCAAGACAGCCCCACAACATCCAGAGCCTTAAAGAAATCAGGGTTAGTCTCATCCAGTCCCAGAGCCCTGCCCCCTCAGAGCTTTTTAACTACCTCAATGACCTCAGCCACGGTTATGGACAGACCAACTCCAACCCCAAAGTTCCCAGACTCAGCTTCTTCAATTAGAAGATGGGCTGGTGGGATTTAGAAGGTCTGAGATGTATGCCTTCCGTCTCCTGACAACATCACTGGTTGAGGTCAATAGCATCCCACCTTCACTGAACACAGTGTTAGTAAATAGTTGCTTTCCCCTCCTCAGTCACCTGATGGTTTGCCAGAATCTCCTTGGAGTCGAAAGAGAGTCTCTGTCCAAGTCCTCATCGAACTCCTAGGACATCCTGGTGACAAGTGCACTTATGGACACCTTTATGTTCAAACATGGTGTTTGTGATGGACAAACTATGACCAGCACAGAAGTCCAACAACAGAACACCACTCAGGTTTAAATCAGCAAGTCTGATCCTCCCAATCACACCCCTCTAGGTCACACTGTCATTATCCATGTTGGCATTGAAGTCCCCCGGCAGAATAAAGGAGTCCCCAGCTGGAATACCTTCCAGCACCCCCGCCAAGGACTCCAAGAAGGCCAAATACCCTGAAATGACGTTTGACGAGTAGGCACACAGACAACAGTCAGAGCTCGTTCCCCACCCAAAGATGAAGGGAATTCACCCTCTCATCTACCGGGGAAAACTCAAACACACAGGCACCAATTCAGGGGGCTACAAGTAGACCCACACCAGCTTGATGCCTATCATTCATTAGTGGAATAAGGTTCAGCCCCTCACAAGTAGTTTGTTTCCAGAGCCCATGCTGTGCGTTAAGGTGAGACCAACTATATCTAGTCAGTACCTCTCAACCTTGCACACAAGCTCAGGCTCCTTCCCCACCAGAGAGGTCATGTTCCATGTCCCAAGAGCCAGCTTTGGTAAGCCAGGTTCAGAGTGCCAAGGTCCCACCTTCGACCACTGCCCATGGCATCATGCACCTGACTTTTATGGCCCCTCCTGCAGGTGGTGAGTCCACAAGAAGGCAAACCCATGTTGCTCATTCGGGCTGAGCCCGACCGGTCCCATGGGTAGAGACCTGGTCACCAAGCGCTTGCCGATGAGCCCCTCCCCCAGGCCTGGCTCCAGGATGGGACCCCAGTAACCCGCGCCATGTCCAGGCAAGGAACACTGAGTTCCTTGTTTTTTTCCCTGTCCATGTAAATCTTTTTACGTCATAAAATTGTTAAAAATATTTAAGAAAAATTTATCTGAGAAAACAAATGAATTAAAACAAAACCTTTTAGAGAAAAGAGATCCAACAAAAAATAAAGGGGGGAAATGAAACGTAACAGCTTGGCCAACACAGGAAATGTGAGCTCTGAGAGCTTATAATTCCTTACTCAACTCGTTAGCTTAATGGTTTGTTCACAGACATTACAGGTGAAGAAATTTCCAAACTTTAGAAACACTCTGGCTCTTCAAACCTTGTCGACATTCAGCAGACAAAGCTCGTCCAATCAGCTGAGCAGGACTCTATTCAGTGAAATAAATCATGACCACAAAGCAGAGGAAGGCTGTGAGAAGGAAGCCAAAAGGTTTCTGTTTATGTAACAGGCTTATGTCATGGAGAAATAATGGCAGGGTTTTTTTTGTTTGGGTTTTTGTTTATTTTGGTTGTGATTATCTTGCTTAAACATGTTCTTTATATATTTGTACATTTGTCAAAGTTGAGCTCCAGTTTATGGTCTGCATCTCTGATTGGGGTTTATCTGATTTCCTGTAGCTATTCATATTTTGTGTACTGGAGTTTTTGTAAGTTGATTTGATTTTGTATACAATTTTCAGCTTTGTTTCACTCAGTTTTTATGTTTTGTACATTTAGCTATCTTTACTCCTTTTCTCTGACATATTCTGAGGGGAGTGTCTCACCGAGCTGCCATGGTCAGAGACAATCCTGAAGAGTGTTTGCTACTAAACACCCAGAAAGTTGTGCTGTCATGTTTCATGTGGCCCACATTCAAAATTCACATTTTAAATTTTTTTCTTTTGCAAGGGCTTTCAATACTGTATTCTAGGTTGCACCTATTATTATTCATCTTCACCCCCACGCATATGATTTGATCTACTCCTTGTGAGAGTTGAGAGTTCAACCTTCTGCAACATGTGGATTACAAGATGGTGTTTAATGAGCAACACCTGCGACTCATCTTCCTGATCAAGACCAAGCTCTACTCAAGGATGCAGATGAGCTCTACTCTCCGCTGGAGCATTGTGATGCCAATTGATATTTGCGCTTCTGGTCACAGCTATTTCTCCTGAGATTTAAGTCTAACTTAAACTTCGTGTTTCCACCTTCTAGTTCCCCCTTCTGTGTCTCCTGTGGACCCTGACCTGCTGTGACCAACGCTTCTGTCCTTGTCCTCTAGCCACACTTGCCTGTCATACCTGGGTCTCCCTGTTCTCGAGTACTCTTTGGACCACCTATATCCTCGGCCCAAATGCCATTAAGGCCTTTCTAAGGACCCACCTAGCCAACTCTTGTTCTCCAGGGTTCCTGAGACCTTCTATTCATCTGTACATTCTATTCACTGTAAATAATAAACACAGTTAAACTTTACGTCTGAGAGTCTGTCCCATACAGGTGGTCCCCGACTTACGAGCACATCGACTTACGAGGTTCCGAGTTTACGAGGTAATCATATTTAATAAAAATATGAAATTATAAAAATTATAATTTTTAATCATATTTGCGCAGCTTCCGTCCGTTTCCGGAAATGCCGCCGGTGTCCTCCATTTTACGTTTAGTTACAGTCTCGGCTCCTGCCAGCTGGCTGTGGAGGACTGTTTCTCCCATAAGAGGATGCCTCATATAAATTAGCTGGAAACGCTTGGTGAACTCTGTGGACGTCTCAGGCCCGGAGCAGCAGCCGCCGATCACTCCGCGATCGCTCCCACTACGCCGCCCGGCATGCTAACGAGCGCAGCTAACCCGGAGCTAACTCGGGCGGGAACACCAAGCCAACATGCCGCGGAGGGGCCATCTGCGGCCGGGAGCTCGCCTCAATGTCTGCCTGGCAGCCTAAGATGTCGGGGGACACCGAGCTAACAGAGAAGCAAACATGCTAAAACACGGAGAAACCGCACCGACAGCCTTTTTGGATGGGCTAATGCTAACAGGTGCAGCTAATGGCGGCTAATGCGCGCAGATGGTTTTGGATGGACGGACACCGCGGAGAAACGGCTTTCAGTAAGTTATTAATTTTTATATATTTTTCTGGCTCCAAATGTATGGCGTTAACAAGCTAACAGTCCTTCCTGTAAACAGTTTGGACCGGGAGTAGCTGGCACGAAGCTGCGGAGCTCGGACGTGCAAGAGCTAAGATACAAACAGACGAGACAAGCTGCAGCTCAAAGTAAGAAATTAATTTTTTATTGTTTATGGATGTTTTATTAAAATTAGCTGTGTTAGGATAGGCGAAGTGCTTGTTAACTTGGTAACTGTTCATTATCGTGCATGTACGTGTATCAGTGGTGGCTCGTGCGGTAAATAAAGGTAGTCCCCGACATACAAGATTTTCGTCTTACGAGATAGTCGTAGTAATGGAACTCGCTCGTAAGTCGGGGACTACCTGTATTCAACTAATTTACTCTGAGTTTCCTGAGATCATAACACTCGTGTACTGTTTTCAAACAAAGATTTGTATCAAAGTTCATCTTCGATAATCCAGGTAAAAAAAAATTCAACAAAGTTCAGTCAAGTCATCTAGACAGTTTCTTGTTTCTTTGTTTTTTGACACATTTCGTCCTTCATCCAAAGGACTTCATCGGTCCGACCAGCCCCATCAAACTCAGTTCCACGAGCAGCACACTCACATAGTGTGCCAACCAGTTTGATGGCGGTAATATGATTTCTGGGCCCACCCTCTCCCCTGTCAGCTCCTCTGAAGCAGCCACAGCCAAAGTAGATCAAAACATCAAAGATCATGCCCAATAATCCAGGTAAAAAGATCCAACAATGTTAAGTCACGTCATTTGGACGGTCACCAAAAATTTTTAATTTAAAAAAAAATTTTTTTTTATCGTGCCTCAGATAGTTAATACCGGTATCACAGAGCTCTGACACAGCTCTGGTGCTCTATTTATTAAAATTAAATTACTTTGTAAAATGGGGTTGAAACTGCCCCAACAACACAGACTGTTTAGGGAGAAAATGTCACACAAAATGTTTGAACATGTAAATCAAGTGACAAAACTGCGTATCTTTGTAACTCGTGCACAATAATTGAGAGTTGAAGCATTTCAAAACATTTTTGAGACTCCATCATAAATGCAGTTTAGTCACCAAAAGCTGCAGCCAAGCGAGTTAGCTGTTTCAGCACAATGTAAATACTTCCTTCAGGGAGTATATATTTGTCAATGGCTTCATGGGCTCTTTGCCAAATCTTTTTTGTTCCTGTTCCTGCCTTTGCTTTGAGCCTATTGTTGCTATTTTCCCCACATTAATTATTTGGTCTTCTAACCATAGAGCTTCTCTGCTGCCGCCTTACATCTGCATTTGGGTGCTTCAACCCACATCATGCTTCCCTACACAACTCATGATGTAACCGTGATAATAATGAATAGTTGCTGCCAGAAATAATACTAATAATAAAACACTTAACTCCAGTTTGATTGAAAAATACCTTCAGGATGATTCTTTAGACATAGTGCTTTGTTTTATTGTCAGCCACACCTGCACAAACATGACCTTCATGGAAGAGTCATAGGGGGAAAAAAAACTTTCTGCATTTCCATCTCAAATTTTTAAATTAGCAAAATTCCATTCAGACTACTCTGATGCAATTTGAAAAGTTCTCAAACTTTAGACTGCCAAATGCAGTTAGCAAAAAGGTACTTTGGAGAAACTGATTTCACAAAACCTCGCCTATTGTTAATCTAGGAGGAAGATGACTCAAGCCTTGAGTTTGTGTTGCAGCAAACAGCAAAGAAAACAGATGGGTGCGAT
>JBBPBX010052344.1:0-24240 GCA_038048925.1 Garcialebias charrua
TTGTGTTTGCAAAATCAGGAACAGTCAGCGAGGGGAATTCAGACAATAAACGCTGAAACACATTACCCGAAGCTAAAAAGTTAGCATGCATTAAAGGCCCAGCTCCTCGCGTCTCACAAGGCAGTGACGAAAAAGACACAGCGTCGATCAAACGTCTGTTAGCTAAATCAACCAGGAGCCCGTGAGCACAAAGAAAATCAGCCCCTAAAATAGGGACTGAGCTAGCAGCTACCACAAAGTTCCACTGGAAGTCCCGTTCATGGAAACGAACAGTCACCAACCTTTCGCCAAACGTCTTGATGGGATAGCCGTTAGCCGCGGTTAGCTACAGCCCGCAACCTTCTGCTAACCTGTCGGAGCCGGTCGGGGGAACGAGGCTCTTCTGCGAGGCGGAGTCCACCAGGAACCGCCTCCCCGACCTCGAGTCTTCGATGAAAAGCAGCCTTTCCTTGTCGCCAACGGCCGCGACTGCTAGCGGGCGCTGGCGTACTCGTTTCCCTGCGGCTTGAAACTGCACGGTGGGACACACCGTCGTGCTTTGGCGCCAAAACGCTGGTGGAAGAAACAAAGTGTGGCCCCTGACCGCCTGCGGGCGACTCCTGCTACGACCACTGGCTCGTCCGGCGCTGAGGGCGATGCTTGAAGCTCGGGCGCCGCTGGAGATCCGGGGACCGCCGCTTGGACCGCGAACGTCCTCGCAGCCAGCAGGATGCGGTCGGCTTCGCGGGCCAGCGAGCGGTAATCCTTCTGCTGCAGAAACGGGGAGTTGGCCAGGGCTGTGCGCACTGGAGCCGGAAGCCGGCGGAGGAAGAGGTGTAGAAAAAGAAACTCACAGTCTGTTGATCCTCTCAAAGACAACATGCCTTCCATGAGCTCGAGAGCTGTGCCGTCGCCCAAATCAGAGAGGGAAAACAGTTTCTCGGCGCGCTCCGCGTCTGAGAGCGTGTAGCGCTGCAGAAGGAGCTCCTTGAGGGCGTCGTATTTTCCCTGTGCAGGAGGGTCTTCGAGCAGGCTCATTACCCGCTGGGTGGACAATGGGTCCAGTGAAGCGACCACATGGTGGTATTTGGTGTCGTCTGCAGAGATCCCGCGAAGAGCGAACTGTGATTCGACGTGGGCGAACCACGACCGAGGTGCGTGCAGCCAGAAGTCCGGGATTTTAACGGCCACCGCAAAAGCGAGCGGGGCCGCCGGTGGGGGTTCCACCGCGGACAGCTGAGGAGAGCTGGCTGGACCTTCAGATGTCGTCATATTCAGTTCACGTAGGTCACCAGTGTAGGAGGTGGTGAAGAGACGACACAGGAGACGGGATGTAGTTCTTCACTTTTAATCAACTCCTACTCAACTGGCGGGAAAACCACCCAACACCGCCTTATATACCAACACAACATCCGGTCCTCTGGACCTTTCACAATAAAAGCATCCTGTAACACATTCGGTCCACTGGGTGTGAGTAGAGCCCCCTAGTGGTCCACCACAAAACAATTAAAATCAATAACAATATCAGTTAAGATCAAAAGTAGAATCATGAGGAGGTAGAGTATGCTTGGTCGAAAAGAAAGGTCTTCAAGCCGCTCTTAAAGTCAACCACAGACTGTGGGGCTCTTAGACAGTCAGGAAGAGAGTTCCACAGGCGGGGGGCAGCCACACTGAAAGCCCGGTCTCCCATGGTCCTTAATTTGGTTCTCGGAATGTGAAGGAGATTGCTGTTCTGTGACCGCAGCGAACGGGTGGATGAGTATGGAATAAGAATATCCTTCAGATAATCTGGTGAAGTTCCGTGTAAGCATTGATGTGTAATGAGAGCAGTTTTGTACTGAATTCTGTAGGCGACAGGAAGCCAATGAAGGTTATGGAGAATGGGCGTAATATGTTCAAATTTACGAACTCTCAACAAGATCCTTGCTGCACTGTTTTGAATATATTGAAGTTTCTGAAGGTTTTTGCCAGGGATTCCAATAAACAGGGAGTTGCAGTAGTCGAGCCTGGAGGAGACAAAAGCATGGACGAGCTTCTCAGCATCGGAAAAAGTTAGGGATGGGCGAAGTCTGGAGATGTTTCGAAGATGGAAGAAGCAAGTTTTAAACAGATGCTTAATGTGATTTTCAAATGTAAGATTGGAGTCCATTTTTATTCCAAGATTAGTAACAGAGGTGGAGAGGGGGATGTCTTGTCCAGAAAAGGAAAGTGTTGTTATAGGAGATGTTTGTACCTGGTGAGGGGTGCCAATCAGTATGGCCTCAGTCTTGGAGCAGTTTAATTGAAGAAAGTTCTGATTCATCCATGCCCTAATTGCCTCCAGGCAGGCAGAGAGGGCAGTGAGTGAAGATGGAGATGACAAGGTGGAAGATGAGGATGCTCCGTCCTCCCAAAGTACTGTACTTGGGCCAAACCTTGTTCAGAACTGGTCCGCCTGGTGGAAGGATAGCTTCTCAAATTTTTTTGGAACATTCTGCCCCCAACGTTCAAGAGGCCACTTCCCTTCCTGTTTTTAATTCCTTTTTAAAAACATCTGTTTTCACTGACTTTTAACCCAGTGTGATTTGATTTGATGTTTAGTGTTTTCCTTTGATGCTTTAATTTTTTTTCTTTAAATTACTGCCGTTGTTTTTTTTAAATATTGTTAAGCACTTTGGTAACAACTGCTGTTTTTAAATGTGCTTTATAAATAAATTTGACTTGACTTTTCCTCCCCTGCAGGTTTACTCACCTGACTGAGGGCGAACAATGGAGCTCAAGATTACCAACTCTTAATCGTCCCTCTGCTCTATCCTCTCCATCCATCACCTGTACATCAACACCTTGTGCCTAACCCTGTCATGTATCCACATCAATGACTGCTGCCAAAACAGGAAAACACACCTGACCTGATGGACAGACCTGCTCTCATCAAGACCACACACCTGACCTGAACTCACATCTGGACTCCCATGTACCCATCATTCAGTGTTTCCCCTACCATTATACAAGCGGGGTGCGCCACCCCATCAACAGAACTGAGCACCCCGCCTACCAGACCAAACTTGACCCCACCCACCCACCCAGCACTGGCATAGCACTAAGCTAGCAGCACAAAATACAGGCTCTCTAGCTAAAAAGCTAAAGGGAGCGCTCACGTTGCCTCTCCCCTCGTGCTGAATGCCCCCTGCCCCTACAAGCTGCACTCAGACGTGTCCGTCCCCCCGTCAACAAAAATCATGGATGAGATGAGCACCCCGCCATGGCAAGTTAACTAGGGGAAACACTGCATCATTCATGGTTGGATCATTGCTCAATGGCTAAGCAGTTCCATCTGATCCATGTTTAAACATGAGAACCACCTAATAAAGTTCCTGGACTGTACACTAAGGCACTGGTTTTTTATACATGATGGTTGCAACATGTTTCTCATGGATGTCAATTGCTCCTGATGATGTGATTTGATAATGATAGTTGAAAACAGTTTATGATGGATACCAATTGCTCCTGATGGTTGAGAAATGTTTATGATGGATCTGCTTTGCTAATGATGGTTGAGAACTGTTTCTGAAACAACACTGAAGTTGTTTATATGTGAACACATGTTGGATCACCAGATTTCTCACTCCATGTTTTAAAAGGAGGATTAGCTGAAAGTATTTTGTTAGATCACCAGATTTCACGCTCCATGTTTTAAAAAGGAGGATTATCTGAATGTATTTATGTCGGATCACCAGATTACTCGCCCCTTGTTTTTGAAAGAGGGTTAGTTTATATATTCACAGGTTATATTCACATACTGAATATGTGACCCATCACGACATCAAACAGGGGTTAAAGTCAAATTTGGTCAAAATGACCTACACGCAAACATATATATTACTGACTTTTAGAAATACATTTTCTTACTTAAAAAGAAATTATGGGCTCAGTCAATTTGCTCAGTGGTTTCAGTTAAATAGACTATCACTTAATGTTAAAAAATCTAATTTCATCTTATTTAAGAATAAGAATAAAAATTACAATCCAGAAAAAACTAAAATTTATATTAATAAACATTTACTTTCTAATGTTTCATCAACAAAGTTTTTAGGTGTCTATCTTGATGAGAAACTTTGTTTTAAGAATCATTGTGAATCAGTGTATAAGAAGATTTCTAAATCTTTAGGTATTATAAAAAAGGTTAAACCATATTTAAAAACAAGTACTATATTGACTTTGTACAATAGTTTAATTTATCCCCATATTTCTTACTGTAATTTAATTTGGGCTAGTACCTATCCTTCTTACTTGCAGTCAATCCATAAACTTCAAAAGTCTTTTGTAAGAATTGTCACTAACTCGCCATATTTAGCTCCATCCACACCTCTCTTTAAAAAATTAGAAATTCTTACAATCTATGATGTGAATAAGTATCAAACAGGAATCCTAATGTATAAAGTTATATGTATTCCACTTTCTTTACCTAAATATTTTCATAATTTATTTGAGCTCAATTCTTATTATCATTCATACTCTACAAGAAGGAAGTGTGATTTACATAAACCCTTCTGTAGAACCACTGTTGCTAAATTTTCATTCATGTATCAGGGTGTTGTGCTGTGGAACAGTTTGAAACAATTAAGTGAATCATGTACAACATTATCTGTATTCAAAAGAAAGTTAAAAAAAACTTTATAGATTTTCTAACACATTTTTTTTTTTACATTTTATTTATAATTTTAATATTTTTTGACAATTTAAATGTATTTAATTTCAATTATTATTTTTTGCTTTAGTATGTAACTGTGTGTGTTTAAAGTAAGATGTAAGTTTATGTATAAAGCTCTTATGATTTTTTTTCTTTATTTTTTTAGAAGGGGGGGGTGCGCTTGTAAGCCCAATTAGGGTTTTTATGACCTCTCCTGCACATTTTTTAAAAACTTTTCTTTTACGTGTGTTGTTTCTTTTTGTGCAAACAATAAACAAACAAACAAACAAACAAAACTTAGATCATCCTGACAAATTCATCGTATTGTCTTAATAATCAGGAAAATGGTTTGATATTTGGTGTGAAGATTTTATTTCAGATATTTAATTTAAACCATTTGATAAGTTATTCATTCATCTTATTTACTATCTAAATTTACGCAAACCACTTTGAAAAATAAACCCATTTGATGTGATGGGTCACAAATTTATTATTCAGCTTCTTTTGTTGGATTTGATTTAAGAATTGTGGACATTTTTAAATAAAACTTGAAAGATTTCATTTGTGCAATGGAGATTTATTTAGCCAACTTAAATTTCTCATTACAATGAGAGTATTGTACAGGTACTTGTATTTGAAAGCTAGAAATCATGGCAAAACACATATTTAATTTGATTTATGTTCAAGCTGGACTTTTAAGTTTAAAGAAAGGGACAATGGCCCTCATGCACGAAAATGTTCGTATTCTTACCCTAAATTTCTCCTACTTCTGTTCGTACGGAGTGTTCGTACGAACATGCCACGTCAGATCCAACAAAGACTTCTATCCACAGGAAACGTGTGTATATGAGCTGTGTAAATAATGATGAATCCCACCTGTTCTATTCACCTGCTCGTGCACGCGGGAGGTCATTTACATAATTTCCACCCCTCAAAACACCATATAAGGCCACGCTTCCTGCCTTCTGACAGCAGGAAGTGTCCATTCATTCAAACACATGAAGTAAAATGAGGAACTCCACGCGTTCGGAGATCTGCTCTCAGTCGCGCTGTGGCTACCCCCCCCCCCCCTGCAGGTGTCGGATGGTCAAATATCTTTAATGTTAGTGTAAAGTTTGTAAACAACTGTGTAGTTTCACTTATTCAGAAGAGCTGTGGCGCACCGCTACCCCCCAACCCCCCGCAAGTGTCGGATGTGTTTTTGAACAGAGGCATTTTAAAATGTCTCGAAACTACAGTTAACCTCATATTAATATTGTAGTGCATATGTTGTGTCTCCCGTGGGTCGTACAGTATCAGAAATCAAGAATAAATGGTTTGATCTGTAAATGGCTTCAAACAAACGTCTCGCCACAGCACGACAGGTGGACAGTCTGCGAGATGGAGCAGACTTTTACTGCAAGACGCGCGATGATCCACACTCAGAACACAGATGACAGTGCGCCCGCAGTCAACAGGCAGCTTAAATAAAAAATGACATGAAACGAATGAATAAGCTGGTTTCGCTTTTTCTCTGCGGTGCTGTGTGTGTGTGTGCGTGTGTGTGTGTCTGCTCGACAGTCGCGCGGCGTGGGGGGGGGCATGCCGACACTGGCGCGGGGGGACCCCGTGCCCACTGTTGGCACGGGGTGGGGGGGCGTGTGCCACACCACGCGCGGGGGCGCACGGTGGTCGAGTGGGGCGGCGCGGGGGGGGGGGTTTGAAGCCGCTTTCTTTTAATTTAACAAATTTGTGTCGTTGCATTTAATTCTTTTTAAACTCAGAATATTTTCTAAATAACGAAATATAAGTGATTAGTGATGGAAATCCATCTGGATAACGGCGGACCGACTGCTCGTAAAATATACGACAGGTCCAGACCACACGTACATTTTGTTCGTATCTGAAAATAATCCTAGGATACGAAAACATTGTTGGATGCCACAAATGATCCTAAATCACTCGTACGAACAGTATAAGAACAAATCTGTGCGTACGACCGGTTCGTGCATGAGGCCCAATGTAGTTTGGAATAGTTCACATTTTTGGTTTGGAAAAAATAAACATTTGAGTTTTCTTTCTTATAACACAAGTGTACTTTTGTTTGTTTGCAATTGTTCTCTCTGGGAGGTTAAAAACATTGTTCAGTAGATGAATAAATAACTTTGAATCTATTTTGATTGTTCATAATTTGCACTAAAATGTATTAATCCATATAATAATAATAATAATAATAAAATTTATGGAATGTTCTAAGAAAGTTCTAGCATAACGTTCTCACCTAACGTTCTGAGAACCACGAGAAAACTCCACACCCTAACGAACGTTCCCATAACCTAAAAAGAACGTTCTCAGAACGTTCTTCTGTTACTTGGGCAGCACCTATTTGCATCTCCCCCCCAAAAATGTGTTCCTCAGTTCTGTGTGAGCCCGTATCCTCCACTTCTATGTGGCACGTTTTAAATGTCCTGTGTGACCCTATGTCCTCCACCTCTTTGTGGTGCATTAAATGTCCAATGTCCACTTCTTTGTGGTGCATTAAATGTCCAGTGTCCACCTCTTTGTGGTGCATTAAATGTCCAGTGTCCACTTCTTCATGGTACATAAATGTCCAATGTGAAAGCCCCACCTCCACTTCTTTGTGGTGCATTAAATGTCCAGTGTGAAAGCCCCACCTCCACTTCTTTGTGGCACATTTTTTCATTCAACCTTCATTTATACAGGCTAGCCTCGTTGAGCCACGGGGACTCATTTACAAGAGGGACCTGTCTCACTCACACCCAGGGTCATAGAGTCACCATCAGTCTAACATGCATGTTTTTGGACTGTTGGAGGAAACTGGAGCACCCGGAGAAAACCCATGCATGCACGGAGAGAACATGCAAACTCCACCCAGAAAGGCCCCCGGACCGGGATTTGAACCGGGGACCTGCTCGCTGAGAGGCAGCAGCTCTACCAGTTGTGTTAATTGTCCAGTGTGAGCCCATGTCCTCCTTTGCATGTTTTAAATGCTCTGCAGCATGAGTCCTCATAAAATCCTCTGTTGCTGCAGAATCTCCATTCATGATTCCATCTGCATTTACAAAAAAACAAACAAAAACAAAAAGAAATTAGCAATATGCAAAGGCAATCTGGAAAATGCACAGTGTCTTGCTGGGATCTCCCCGATTAATAAATAAATAAATAAAAACATCCATCCCAGTAAATGTTGATAGGTGGCTTTGAATTTTTGTTTTTGCCAATCACTTATAACACTAGTTAACACACTAACACACATTATTATTTATTACCATTTATTTAAGCAGGCAAATCCCATAGAGATCACAGATCTTTTCAACCTTTATTTAGTCAGGTAAATCTTTTGAACCTCATGGGCTCATTTACGAAAGCGACCTGCTAAAACTAAAGAACAATGAACAGCAATGGTAGAATTTCCTTAAACAATAAACAAACAAACAATAAACAATAGAAAACAAAAGAGAGAAAAAAAAAATATATATATATTTTTTTTAAACAAAGTATCAAAAAACTAGCAAAACATTATAAGGTATATGTATAAAATCAAAGACAGGAACAAATCTGCATTGGTTTTTGCCAGGATTCCAACAGATTCTGAAAACCATTTAGAGAAGTCAAGGTCGAGAGCTTCAGATCTTTTTGTAAGATATTCCATGAAGCAGGAGCGGAGTAGGAGAAGGCCCTTTTTCCAAGTTCAGTCCTCACTGACGGAACACTGCAGGTAATCATGTCCTGAGAGCGCACGCTGTAGCTGCACTCACGCAAAGACATGTAGGAGGAGATGTATGAGGGCAGCAGACCAAGAAGTGATTTAAAGATGAAAATGTACCAGTGGAAGAGTCTGCGTGAGGTTAATGATGTCCAGTTAACCAGTGAATACAGGGTGCAGTGGTGGGTACGATAATCACAACCAGTTATGAATCTTAGTGCACCATGATAGACAACATCCAACATCCGCAGGGTGCTTGTAGGAGCATTCATGTAGAGAATGTCACCGTAATCAATGGAGGGAAGGAAAGTCACAGATACAAGGCGTTTCCTAACATTCAGTGATAGACATGATCTGTTTCTGAAAAAGAAACCCAGTTTAACTTTCAGTTTCTTCACTAGGTTTTCCACGTGGAGTTTAAAAGAGAGATGTGAATCGATCAGGATACCCAGATATTTATAGGAATCAACAAACTCAATAGGGACACCATTTGAAGATAAAATCAGAGGAGGATCTGCTGGAACCGCCTTCCTATTTGAAAAAAACATCCCTTTTGTTTTATCAGCATTTAGGACAAGTTTGAGACGGAACAAATCTGACTGGATGATGTCAAAAGCGGATTGCAGTAACTGGAAAGCCTTAGCTACTGTTTTAGCTCGGCAATAAACAACTGTATCATCAGCATAGAAATGTAAGGATGCATCAGGGATGCAGTGACCTACATTAGCTATGTAAAAGGTGGGCGAATGAACGCTAGGGAGCGCTAAATCGCTATTCCGCTTACAGTGGACCTAAACTTTTTGTCAGCGTTTTTGTGAATTGACTAACTTTTATAATTCATAAGCGGATTTCTGCTATTTTTATTTAAAATGCAGTACCGCTAATAACTAATTATCTATCAGTAAAAACCAATAAACTTATTTACAAGCTCATAATGCTGCTTGTTTTACCTTTTTCCCCACCGTAAACAGCAGAGAGGAGGAAGGGTTGGAGGGGGGAGGGAGGGTTGGAGGGGGGAGGGAGCAGAGGGGGGGATCTACCATGTAGGTAAATGCCTGGGGATCCCATCAGCATGAGGCCCCGGCCCCGCCGCGCCCCGGCCAGTCACCTAATTCCTAACATTGATCCTGCTTGTTAATCTACATTTAACATAAAAATAATTATAGTTACGATGAAAACAATCATTAAATAAGCAATTTAAAAAACGGTTGATTTCATTATCCCCCTACTAAAAATGGACTATTCCATCTCGACAGCTTCCGGGTTAGAGGTGAACTCAGAGGCTAATTCCGTGGCTAGCTGTTTGTGCTGGGTACTTGGACAAATCCTTAGAAAACCCAGCTGTTTCAAGCCAAATTAACGCGGCCGGAGGATTCTATTTTGTGTTCTGTGTATACCACGCGACGGTGAGTCGTTATTTTCATGTATTTTTATTACTTTTCATTAAATCTGTTGAGTACCTATAGACGCTAACTGTGTCTGCCGGTTGGTTGTGGGTTACTAATGGAAATCCTTAGAAAACCCAGCTGTTTCAAGCCAAATTAACGTGGCCGAAGGATTTTATTGTGCGTTTTGTGTCGACCATTCGACGGCGAGTCGTTAGTTTTATGTATTTGGGTTACTTTCATCATGTATAAATGCCGTGGCGACACACCCGTGTATTTGAGATTTAAACGTGGTGTTGACCGATGCTGCCTTTTTGGGTGAGCAGGTACTCATCGATCTGTTCACCAAATATAACACACCCATCCCCTCCAGTGCAGCAGTTGAACGCCTGTTCTCGATGGGAAAGGACATTTTGAGGGCCAAGAGAGCCAGCTTGTCTGACACCAATTTTGAAGTGTTGATTTTTATGAGAGGCAACCAGCATCACATGGAGGAGATGAGCACAGAAGAACAGTCAGAGTAGCCTGAAGTTGAGGAAGGGCAGGGAATAAAACTGTTACACTAAGTGACTAAAAACATTTTTTTTTCTATTTCTCATGTTTTATAATCAAAAAAGGCGTTCAATACAAGATCAACTGGACTTTATTTGTTGCAGAAAACGTTTCACCCTTTATCCAAAAGGCTTTTTCAATCCAGAATGGCAGCTGTGAGACTGAGAAGAAGTTTTATACTAATAAAACGCATAAAACTTCAGTCTCACAGCTGCCATTCTGAACGTTTTCTGCAACAAATAAAGTCCAGTTGATCTTGTATTGAACGCCTTTTTTGATTTTATCATGTCCTGGACGACTGAGAATTTTCACCAGCTTATGTTTTATAGGCATTTTGTTGTGTATATACTTTTTATATTTTTATATATTTGTTTAATCACATTGTGTTTATTTACTCATGGCCACCACAATTTTTGAGTAGATGTGTTTTTTCAGTAATACAGTAAAATAGTGTCTGGAAATGTTTTTTTATTTCTTCTTTATTTCTTTCCAAAGAAAATCAAGGTTTTCATGCATGCACATGACATGTGCACAGAAATTAACAAGCACAAATTCACAGCTTTTTCATTTTGTGGCTTAAAAATAAATCATTAAATAATAAACAATAAACTTTATTTGTATAGCACCTTCCTACAATGCCTTGCATTGACCAAGGTGCTTAACAGGACAGAAAATATAAAAACCGGTACAATAAATCGGTGAATGAATGGAAACAAATAAAAATGCTACATACTATACCAAATTTATAAAAGTTACACACTGAAAGCTTTTTTGAACATCATAAATGATTGGAGTCAGAGGCAGAAATTATTTAAAAAATAAAATAAAAATATGTCAGCTTGAGCTTCCTTCCAAACCAATGAGTTCAAAATTAAATAAAAAAATAAGAGGTTGGTTGAATGAATGAAGATAAATTATTTAAAGCTCTTATCTTATGCTGATAAAGACAGACATCTAGTGGTCAAATGGAGCAACACAGTATGTGAAGTTTTGGTTCCTCCTTGCATTGCTTTCGTCATCTGTATACCCATAATGCATTGCAGGGCACTTCAGTTTTCCAGAAAACAGTTAAAAATAAGTTTATCGATGCATTTTTAATGAAAAATCTACAATAAACAAACAAAAAAAGGACAAAGAAGCAGTCGAAAAGCATTCCACACATTAAACAACTTTTAAAATTTTGGACCCTGAGTGAAAGTTGTATTTTAATAGATGACACCCGGAGCGAATCGCTGTTAAAAGGTAGGGTAAGGTGAGGTGTATATTAGTTTATACGCCTGTAGTTGGCAGTGTGGTGCAGATATTGCATAACGCTGCCGGCTACAAATTGTTGAATATAAATAGCGGATTAGATTAGCTTCCCCTAATTTTGATAAGGCCTTTGTGCATTTGAAATTGTGGACCTAAAAAAATTAATAAGCGTTTTAGAAATTGTGGAACTAATTTTTTAATTAGCGGTGCCCACCTTTGTATATATGTATGCACTTAATCAACATTACACAGGTTGTGTGACAGGTTATTGCACAAGTAGTGACATTGAGATTTAATTATTAGTTATTACCAGTTGTTCAGTGTTATTTATTGATTATTTAACCACACCACCCCGTCAACCCATACCCTGCAGCCCGTTGAGTTCTTCCTGTTCTTAAATGACCTTGACCTTGGATCAAAGCAACGGGACCTTGCTGACCCGTACGGTGTCCATCAGTCCACGGTCAGCCGGATTTTCACAGCAACTTTTTATTGACAGTACTCGGCTCTACCTGAAGAGCAGATATGCAGAAATCTACCTGCAGACTTCAAGGACTACCCTGACACTACAGTCACACTACTTACTACTTGTAAGAAAATAAAATGTTCAAAACATTCTGACTTTTGTCTTCATTGATGTATTATCACCCCAAAAAAATGTGTACTGTATTTTGGTTTAAGACAGGCTTAGAGTCCAGTTTTAGCCATTTTATTAAAAAGAAATTTGATGATGATGTTACATTACTGTACAAAACGTATGAGTCAAGCTAAATGAGGCACAATATTTAAACACTGTTTAAATTATATTATTATTATTACATCTTCTGACTAACTCCCAGCTTCCTCGACTGCTTTTGGAGATTTAAAAACATGTAATCAGTCAGATTACAGTGCCTCAGTGGAACAACTTGTTTGTATTTGGTGTTTGGATCCAATCTCAGCTCCTCACTGCTTCCCTCATGTTTGAGCTGTAGCGGTGGTGTCTTCCCACGTCTCACAAACATCTAGGCTGGACCAGGGGTTCCCTCATCATCACCAACACCTGCCGTGTCCTGTGCAGTGAAAGAAAACATCTCTTATTAAGGCCTGCTACAAACAGTGATTTAACAGGTTTGACTTCAGCTCAACTTTTGTACACAAACTTGAATTAAAATAACTTTTGTTTCTAAATCTGCTCTAAATCTCCTGCCTCCTTGTTTGAAACTGAACTGTCAGGTGGCTTTGACTCAAACAGTGGGGCTTCTGGCTCTTCCTCATGGACTGTAAACACTCAGCCCTAACTGTGACTTCTCCTGCCTCCTTGTTTGAAACTAACATTTGTGTTAATAAGAAAACATTGTACAGACAAAACACGTTTACTCAACAGATTAGCAAGGCTAACTATGTTAGCTGTGTTAGCCTACATGAGGCAGTTTGGTGAACTGAAAACAAATACCGACTTACCTTCATATTTATTTATGTAGTTGGACACAAAGCTTAAATCCTTTATCCTTCTTAGATGTGGGCGCTTTAGAGAAGGTCTGAATTATTCTGTAGACATTATTAACAGTGACTGTCGGCAAGTCCTGCAGAGATCTCGTGAAGAACGCCATCGCTAACACCGTGTTGACTGCAAACCGGAAGTGCGCCGTGTGGGTCATGAATGTGGAAGTGCTGAAACAGAAGTCCGTGGCATATAGGCTATTCCCTCTGACATCACTGAAGACCACACTCCAGTCTGGTAGGTGGCAGTAAATGCACCTTAAGTTGGTTGCCAGCCGCCAATAAATACCAAAAGAAGAAGATGAAGATTTCTCCTGTGTCAGAGCATTATCCTTCTCAAGGCTTCATGTTTCAGCTCATTTGTCATCTCCCTATAAGTGAGTAATAAAATGACAGTAGGTCTTGTCCATCTGTAGGCATTTTAACATAGACAATTGGTCATTAAACATAAAAAGAATGGGGGCGAAAGTGATCTGCCTTTTGAAAACCATGTACAACTCAGCAGGAAGGCTGGATAAGTGTGCAGACAAGGATATGAAGAGCATGAGAAGTAGAGAAACATGCAAGTTATTTGCTTGAAATGCAAAACAACACCATCTCTGTCCTAAGTGCACATCATCGAGGTGATTAGGGGGTTAAATGAGAAATGACAGACATTTGATAAGTGCCTTTGAGTGTATTTTATTCCATCCTCATCAGAAGGGGCTGTGCAGTGAAATGTGACCCCCCCAAAACAAGTTAATTTCACCCGTGACCTTTCTAATGTCAATCTGCTGGTGTGAAGGCAGATAAAAGTAAAAAAGACAGACCCCCCCCATGTATTTCATTCCTTGTGCAAAAGCCCAGAGCAAAGAGATACAGAATATCCAATCATGATGTCAGAGAGAAGGATATTGGTTTATGCCATGCTCTTTTTGTCAGTCTGTTTTATTCAAATATGCACTCTGTGTGTGCTTCCTACTGCAAATATTTGAGGCCATAATGTTAGGGGCTGCTACAACCCTTAGACTGAGTCTAGGAGGCATAGGGTGTACAAACTGTAAACTAAATGCAAAGCTAATGACTCAAAAACAGTCAAATTTAGCGCTATAATTTGTTCTTTTAATAGTTCTGAGCGTTACAGAAAGAAGGGAAATCATGAATTTCAGGGTCTCTAAGGCCAAAGGAACAGACAAAAGAATGCCCCTTTCTGCCTAGAAAACAAAAATCACCTCTTATTTAAAAAAACAAAAACTATAATTCCTGAGCTTCCTGGCTGTTCACAACACAGAAAATTTATTAAAATGGCTGAGAACTGCAAACTTCCCATCTGAGTTAAAATACTTTGTTAGTAAAGTTTAGAGAAGATCAGAAATATATTCTCATAGTTGCTAAAATACTTAGTACAGAGTCAAATTCAGAGTCAACCACACCACAACAATGCCCGGGTGGAAGAGGAAATGCCCAAAGAAAAATGGTGATGGTCTTCTTCTTCTTGTGAAGTTTATTGGCAGTTGGCAGACTAACGTAAGGTGCATTACCATGTGCCACCTACTGAGCTGGAATGTGGCCAGGAGATAAACAGGAAAAAAAAAACACTAATCCTGTTCAATGAATTAAATAGTACAACTAAATTAACTCTATTAGGTTTGTAACATACAATAAAATAAGAATATGGTCTTCAACAGTGAAACATGAACAGTAAAATAGGGTCACGACCACTAAGTACCACCTTCTGACTGAGATGGTGTCACTCCTTAACCCACCATACCCTCCACAGCTTCCCAACCAAGATCTGTAACGTCTAGATATTTTTCAGCAGCCTTTACTATAATTTTTATCTTTTCAGTCCTTCTAACCGTCTGAACTGAACAATTAATCACTTCCACCATGAATAATACAAAATTATTTTTGTTCACTATCATTGAATCATGTGGTAGTGTAGTGCATCCAGCACAAGTCAGTGGTTCTATGATTGGTGTCACAGTCGGTTTAGGCCTCACTGGTAGAGTTGGGATTCTTTTAGCAGCTTCAGCGTAAGTAATCCCTTGAGCACAGTGGCGTAACTTCCTGCAGGACTGGTATGGACGCGTCCCTACCAAAGTTGACCACTAGGGGAAAAGTCCCCACCAATATTTTGTTCACATACAGCATTTTACTTTCTGTGCTGTGTATTTAACCCCATTCATGCAGCTACTCAGAAAGAAAAGAAAAAAGTTATCTCCGCTTCCCACCATCAACGAACCCCGACAAAAAACAACAAACAAACAAAAACAAAAACTTCCGAACAGCTGTTCTGACCAGCAGCGGCTCTGCATTTCGCGCATGCGCAGTTTGCAAGAAGCATGACGTCTGATCACCCTACACGGCAAAATACGACCAAAAAGTAAGTAATTAAATTGTTTTGGTGCACAGTACTCATGGTGTTATTGTGTATTTACACAGTTTAGAGCGTGCATGCATTTCCTGAACGTAAGTAAATCGTTTTGATGACGTTTTGCGTGTAATATGTGCGCGACTTCAGGCAGAGTGAAAACTACGTTTGTTTATGTGTGAACAGTGTGTGCGAAGTTAGTCCGAGCTTTGAATTTAATTTAAACAATATAATCATCCTGCTGCAGAGGAGGGAGGGATGGAGGACGAGCTGAAGAAGTGGCTGCAGATACTTCTAGCATATTTAGCTCCATCTACTAGCATCTCACGGTGAATCAATGAACAAGCTGAAAACAATCTGAAAAGCTCTGAAACAGGTGGAGCACAATCTTATTTATCTTGAAGCAGACACAGAGCCCAGCTAAAGTCTTAAAGTCCTCCTTCTCTGAGTCTGGCTGTTAGTTTCAACATCAGGTGTAATACCAGCAGGTTGTTCATGCAGCAGGGCAAGAAAGGTGGCTGCCACACTGCTGCAATACTGTGGAATAAATGCTGATAATTGTTTTACTAATTACTTTAATTAAATTTGTAATGATAGTGTGCACCTACTGTTTTTAGTTTGGAGCAAGCCTGGATAGATTGTTGTACTCAGTGCAGCAGCTCCTAAAGATTAAAGTCCTCTAAATAGCTTCATTTCATTTTCAGAGTTTCTATCGGCCAAATTGTGACATCAGATGTTTAGAAGATTCTTCCCAATGGACAAAGTGGATTCAACCTGCAGGTGAGTAAATGCTGTAAGTTACAATATATGAATTATTGGGGGAATGGTGGTGCAGATGTCAGAGAAGGTGGGCCTGTGATTGGAAAGTCTCGGGTTCAACTCCTGGTACTGTCAACATCAAAATGTGGATGGAAAATGTGAAACACCCACACCTGCCTCCACCCTCATTTGCCCCACTCTGGGCCCTTGAGCAAGGCCCTTAACCCCCACCATCTGCTCCCTAAACAAGTCTCTCTTAAAAATGAGTTCTCGTGACTCAGTGAGACTACTCACATTCCACTCCTGTTTGGTATCAGTCAGACACCATTGCATGACTACAACTGGTCCAGAATGCAGCAGCTCGATTTTTAACCAGTACAGACAAAACAGAGCACATTACACCAGTCTTGGCCTCCCTGCACTGGTTCATCTTCGAATCCAGTTTAAAATTCTCCTGTATGTCTACAAATCGCTGAACAGTCCCCACCCCCCATCTCTGTTCTCTGAGGTCAGCGGACCAGTTACTTCTCACAGTTCCACTCGTCTTAAGGTCAGAGGAGACAGGGCCTTCTCTGTAGCAGGACCAAGACTCTGGAATGAGTTACCTCTGCTCGTCAGACAGACCCCCTCCCTCTCAGTTTTCAAATCCCATTTAAAGACTCACTACTATTCAGTAGCTTTCAACACCAGATGATCTGTGTTTGAACTTGTTTGCTTCACACTGGTTGGTCGTTATATTTATTATCTGCAACGTTTTTATCTCTAAATTCCGTTTTTTTACTTCATTGTGTGTGTTGCCTGTTGTTTGTTTGTTTGTACAGCACTTGTTGGCCTTGTCACTATTTTAAGTGCTCTATAAATAAAATGGCATGGTATGGGTATCTGTATAAATAAAGGGTAAATGAAAAAAAATTTAAATTATGTGACAGATATTTTCAACCTTCATTAAAACATGTATTGTACATTTATTCTTCCAGGTTCAGCTGACAGATGTGCCTGGAGCTGCAGAGCTGCTCGCTGGTTGACTGGACACCAACAGAACATCTGGAGTTGGACATTTCTTTTGACAAAGACTTTACAGATACACAGATGAAACTCCTCCAGAATTTTAACTTTTCAAACATGCTTCCAGCCTTGGTAGATGAATTTGTTGCAAAGAAGATGCAGCGCTGCCATAAACACAAACACTGCATTTTAAAGATATTAAGGTAAGTACATACACAACACATCAAGAGCACTGTATGAAGCTAGGGAGAAAATAACAATCTTAATTGTTGTTGTATTTTACAAACCGGATTCCAAAATAGTTGGGACACTAAACAAATTTTGAATAAAAACTGAATGCAATGATGTGGAGGTGCCAACATCTAATACAGTATTTTATTCAGAATAGAACACAAATCACAGATCAAAAGTTTAAACTGAGAGAATGTATCATTTTAAGAGAAAAATATGTTGTTTCAAAATTTCATGGCGTCAACAAATCCCCAAAAGTTGGGACAAGTCCATTTTTACCACTGTGTGGCATCCCCCCTTCTTCTTACAACACTCAACAGACGTCTGGGGACAGAGGAGACCAGTTTCTCAAGTTTAGAAATAGGAATGCTCTCCCATTCATGTCTAATACAGGCCTCTAACTGTTCAATCGTCTTGGGCCTTCTTTGTCGCACCTTCCTCTTTATGATGCACCAAATGTTCTCTATAGGTGAAAGATCTGGACTGCAGGCTGGACATTTCAGTACCGGATCCTTCTCCTACGTAGCCATGATGTTGTGATTGCTGCAGAATGTGGTCTGGCATTATCTTGTTGAAAAATGCAGGGTCTTCCCTGAAAGAGATGACGTCTAGATGGAGCATATGTTGTTCTAGAACCTGAACATAGTTCTCTGCATTAATGGTGCCTTTCCAGACATGCAAGCTGCCCATGCCACAAGCGCTCATGCAACCCCATACCATCAGTGATGCAGGCTTCTGAACGGAGCGTTGATAACAACTTGGGCTATCCTTGTCCTCTCTGGTCCAGATGACATGGCGTCCCAGTGTTCCATAAAGAACTTCAAATCGTGACTCATCTGACCACAGAACAGTCTTCCATTTTGTCACTCTCCATTTTAGCCCCTGGCCCAGTGCAAACATCTGAGCTTGTGGAGCTTGCTTAGAAATGACTTCCTCTTTGCACTGTAGAGTTTCAGCTGGCAACGGTGGATTGTGTTCACTGACAATGCTTTCTGGAAGTATTCCTGAGCCCATTCTGTTATTTCCTTGACAGTGGCATTCCTGTTTGAGGTGCAGTGACGTTTAAGGGCCCGAAGATCACGAGCATCCAGTAGAGTTTTACTGCCTTGACCTTTACGCACAGCGATTGTTCCAGATTCTCTGAATCTTTTGATGATGTTATACACGGTTGATGATAACTTAAAAGTCTTTGCTATTTTACGCTGGGTAACACCATTCTGGTATTGCTGCACTATCTGCACAACAATGGTGGAATTGGTGATTCTCTTACCATCTTGGCTTCTGAGAGACACTGACACTCTGAGAAGCTCTTTTTATACCCAATCATGTTGTCAATTGACCTAGTTAATGTTAATTGGTCTTCCAGATGTTCGTTATATGCTCAATTTTCTTTTTCCAGCCACTTATTGCTACTTGTCCCAACTTTTTTGGGATTTGTTGACACTGTGAAATTTTGAATCAACATATTTTCCTTTAAAATGTTACATTTACTCAGATTAAACTTTTGATCTGTCATCTATGTTCTATTATGAATAAAATATTAACATTTGCCATCTCCACATCATTGCATTCAGTTTTTATTCACAATTTGTTTAGTGTCCCAACTTTTTTGGAATCCGGTTTGTAGTATTATTTTCATTCATTCATTCAACCTTTATCTTTATTATCTTGTAATGCTCTTTGGACAATGCAAGTTGTTGCTGGAAGGTCCTATTTAAATAAAGTTTTTTATTGTTATTCCTGTTAACAATGTCTTTCTGTATCGTGCCTTCTTCCAAAGACTTTTTGTATAAAACTTGTGTGCTGATGAAATGAAAATGAAGGTGTTAGTAACATTGTACAATGATCTGACAGGATAAATGCTAACTCAGGGTGTCATACAGCTGTTAAACTGCTACTCAGTGTCATACAGCTGTTACACTGCTAGTAAGGGTGTCATACAACTGTTATTGTTATTATGACATACACAATTGAAAAAAGTACCGGTACTTTGTCCAAAAAAGCAGATGCAGCATTTTCGATTTCCGTCCCCACCAACTTTCAACACAAAGTTACTCCCTTGCCCTTAGAATTAAAAAAAGCTGGACTTTTTGGATAAGCATATAGAGCAGGGGTGTCAAACTCATTTTGATCTGGGGGCCGCATACAGCTAATCTGATCTCAAGTGGGCCAGACCAGTAAACTCATTCCAAAATTACATAGAACGAACAGTAAGTCCACTTTTTTCCTTTGTATTAGTGCAAAGAAAAAATAAATTATAAAAATCTTTACATTAAATTAATTGTCCTTTTACACTTTTACTCAGTTAACATTTATTTAAGACTTAAAACACATTTAAAAAACTGATCAGTGATTGCACAACGTTTTAAAAACATTTAGTCAACAAACAGTTTTATAGGAAGAAGTCCATTTTTCTTGAGAAATCCGACACTCTGTGTCCACTTTTCTCTTTTTTGACAAGGACATTCCTCTGATGAGGGTGCCCGACTGTCCGTTCCAAGAGAAAAAGCGGGTAAAGCCATAGATATCATATATAAAGTCATATATATAGTCAGTCTGTCGTTTTAGGCCAGAAGTTGACTCCTGCCAGTATTACCTCCAAAAGGAGTATTCGGAGAGCTTTTTTGCGCTGGATGTGCAGTGATGTACAGAGAGGAGCGTTGAAAAAGCTGCGGAAATTGGACTGGAACTTGCGATCCAGAATTATGAATCTACAAGCCAACGTGTCCGTGAGTTTTGCCGAGAGTTAGCCTAGCGTAGCTACAAACAGGGCTAATCAAAGCTAACCGAGCTAGCTCACCGTAACCGGGTGCTGTAGTTGCAGGCTTCGTAAACAAATAAACCGGAGAATACGCTGGTTATTACGAAGAAAAGCGGGCCGGCACGCTGGGGTGCTTTGTTGCAGTGAAAGAACACAACAAAACACGCTACAGTGGTAGCGCGGTGGTGGGCCAAGCGTCGTGTACGCCGCCTGGAACTTTAAGCTGGTCCGGGCACCACGAGTGAGCCGAGCGCCGTGTACGCCGCCTGGAGCGCCGTAGGAGAGCCGGAGGACCGCGGCCTGGAGTTCGAGCTGGGCTGGGAGCCGTGAGAGAGCCGGGGCCAGGCACCGCGAGTGGGCCGAACGTGAACGCCGCCTGAGAGTCGTGGGAGAACCGGAGGACCGCGGGCTGGAGTTTCGAGCTGGACGGATCGCCGTGGGAGAGCCGGGGGACCGCCGCTTGGGGCTGAGCGGGCTTCGGAGCTGGGCCTGGAGCTACGTGCTGTGCTAACTAGGCTGCATCGGTTCTGGTGAGGGTCGGAGCTGGGCCTGGAGCTACGTGCTGTGCTAACTAGGCTGCATCGGTTCTGGTGGGGGTCGGAGCTGGGCCTGGAGCCACTGGAGCTGAGTGCGGTGCTGGCTGGACTGCGTCTGATCTAGTGAGTGGACCTCTTCGGATGGTGGATCTGATTGCTGCAGGCTGCTGAAACCGTGAGTTCTGAACTAATAACTGCTAATCTGGGTGCTGCACTGCTGGGCCACACCAATCATCTTTAGGCCTGTGAGCCTCGTGGAATGGCCACGTGGTTCAGTGAATAAACCAAAGTCCTGCTACCAATAGGTCACAAACTCTGTAAGTATGACAAGAGGTAAAGGACCAAAGTCACCAGTCTCTGTAAATATGAAAAATAGAGGACAGAAGTCACCAGACTCGGAGAGAAACAACTCAGAAATGCAAGAATTTAAAGAATCACTCAACTTTATGAGTGGACAAATAGAAAGTTTAACAGCAAAGATGGTTTCCCAGGACAAGCTGGTTAAAGAAATAAGAGAACTGAAAGAGCTGGTAACTAACAAAGACAAGATAATTGCTGATTTAGAAAAAAAAATAGAGGATTTAGAACAATTTACAAAGCAAGACAACGTGGTCATCTCAGGACTTGATGTTCATTCACATGAATCTCAGGAAGAACAAGAGACTCTGGATGAACTTGTAGTTAATTTCTTACGGGAAAAGAACATTAACATAAGCCATGAGGACATTTCATTCTGTCACACCCTGCCCAGTAATTCATCAAGATTCAAACCGTCAGTGGTCGTTAAGTTCATTGGCAGGAATACTAAAAACTATGTTATGCAAAATAGAACAAATCTGAGGGGATCAGACGTTTACATAAATGAACATCTTACCAAAAAAAATGGAAAAATTGCAAAAGAAGCAAGGTGGTTAAAAAACAAAGAAAAAAAAATAGCATCAACATGGACTAGAAATGGATACGTCTTTATCAAAGCAAAGGAAGGGTCTCAGCCTAAAATGATAAAAGAGCTGACGGATCTGGATGAATTCAAGAGATGAAAAATTACAAATCAATGAAACAACTCACAATCAAAATGGATAAAATATACGGTGAAATGAACAAATACATTAGAACATGACAACATACGAAGACTCAGAACCTAAAATATATAATGTTGAAAATGTGATTGATGCAAATTTTTTTCCTGTAATAAATGATAGCGAATATTATAATGAAGAGCAGTTTAATGACATCAATATATCAAATGGAGTTCTCTCCATTATTCACTTTAATAGCAGAAGTATAAATGCAAACATATCCAAAATAACAGATTACTTAAAACAATTAAATAGAACTTTTACGATAATAGCGTTGTCAGAGACATGGCTTAATGATGATAACACTAGTAATATTCACATCGAGGGGTATGATTTATATCATATGAACAGAAATAATAAAAGAGGTGGTGGTGTCGCACTATTTGTCAATAATGAAATAAAATGTAAATTAAATAATGAAATGTCAATAATAGTTGATAATATTATGGAAATGATAACAATAGAAATTATAAACAAAAACGATAAAAACATAATAATAAGTTGTGTATATAGATCACCAGGAGCAAATATAGAAATATTCACGGATAAAATCTTGGAACTAATGGAGAAAAGTTTTAATAAAAATATTTTCTTGTGTGGAGACTTTAACATTGATATGGGAAATAAAACAGATTCAAATAACATAAGCACATTTATAAACTCAATGTACAGTTTAAATATGTATCCATTGATATCAAAGCCAACAAGAATTACAACTCATAGTGCCACAATAATTGATAATATTTTCACAAATATAACAAATGGGGATGTAATTGGTGGTATCTTAACGACCGACTTAAGTGATCATTTACCAGTTTTCACAATCTTTAAAAATGATCAAAAAATCACAAAAGCAGACACAACGAAGAAAAAAATCATAAACACATCAAAAAAAGTTTTGGAAAAATTGAAAGAGGATCTGGATAAACAAGACTGGAATGATGTGTATGTTGATGATGCGAACAGGGCATATGATGAGTTTATGAATATCTTGGAAACCCTGTATGAAAAGAATTGTGTGCAAACAAATTACACAAAGAGAAATACAAATGATCAACCATGGATGACAAAAGGGTTAAGAAATGCATGTAAAAAAAAGAATTATTTGTATTCATGTTTCTTGAAATTGCGAAGTCAGAGCGCAGAAGAAAAATATAAAAAGTATAAAAATAAATTAGTAGGGATTATAAGGAAACATAAGAAAGAATATTATAGTAAATTATTAGATAAAACTAATGGTGATATGAAAGCAACATGGCGAGTAATGAATGGTGTACTGAAGAATCATAAAGCAAAAACTGGTATTTCAAAATATTTTGTAAAAGACAACGATGAAGTTCATGATGAAAATGAAATTGTAAATGGATTTAATCAATATTTCGTGAATGTTGGATCAAGCCTTGCAGCTAAGATACCAAAAGTAGATAAAAATATGATCCAATTTTAAAATTGACCTCTTTTTCAAAGTATCAACACTGAGTATTTGTATTGTTAATCGCAGTTATTGCTATGTATAACATGGTTCCCTTGAGACAGAAAAATACACAATGTGTGCCTTACTTTGTATATTCCCGGGTCTTCATTCTTCCAACAAAACAACAAGTATACTTATCTAAAGAAAGCCAAGATAGAATACCCAATACGACATAAATGAGGTGCTGTGGCTTAGTTGTCAATGTGGCTGTCTAGTAAACAGTAGATCCTGGTTTCAATTCCCAGCTGTGCCTGTTATTTTAACTTCTTGATAGAAAACTTAGTACTATAGGAGTAGAGCTATTAAGACAATAGACTATATGCCACAGACTTCCGTTCTGGCACTTCCTCATTCATGAGCAGGACCGCGCACTTCCGGTTAGCGGGAATGACACAAAAATAAATGACTAAATACAATTAATAAAACTTCTACATACACACCAATTATACACATATAAATCCATATAAATCTATGGCAATGTTCCCCCTACAGATAGCTGCAATAAATTGTCGCCCTAACCCCTCCTCGGAACAGCTGTACCCACCGGTGGGCGGACACAACGGAACTCACTTGTAGTGCCAGTAGCGCGCAGCTGCTTCCCGTTTCGGGTCGTTGTCATGGTCTGCTACTAGGAGCTAACGCTAACAACAACGGCAGTCGATAGGAACCGGAAGTGCGGGATGTGGCCTATATTTTAACGGAGGTACGTCACAACTACCCGTGGCATATAGCCTATTATACAAATTAAATATTATGTAAGAAGATAACTTAGTTTGCTAGAGAGAAAAGAACACAGTGTGCACCTTACAGTCCACCTGTGTGTTCATTCTTACAATATATCATGTATACTTTTCTGGAGAAACAAGAATACTGAAAACCATCCATTACAGGCGCTGTGGCTTAGTTGGTTAAAGCGCCTGTCTAGTAAACAGGAGATCCTGGGTTCAACTCCCAGCAGTGCCTAGCATCCATCCTAAACATTCATTTGAGGCTGAGCAAATACGAGCACACATTGGTG
>JBBPBX010052345.1:4904-24240 GCA_038048925.1 Garcialebias charrua
TAAAAAAGTTACCAGAAGCGCTTTCCTCCACCTGCGTGATTTAACTAAAATTTGAAATATCTAGTCTAAAATTGATGTAGAAAAAATGGTTTATGCATTTATCACATCCAGGTTGGACTATTGCAGTTGCTTATTATCTGGGTGTCCAAAAACTTCTTTAAAAGTTTTAATGAGAGTTAGTAGAATAGATCATATCTCTCCAGTTTTAGCTTCTCTCCACTGGCTCCCTGTCAAATTCAGAATAAAATTCAAAATCTTTCTTCTAACCTACAAAGCTCTCAACAACTTAGCTCCATCTTATATTACGGATCTTATTGTTCCATATTTTCCTAACAGAGCACGTCGCTCTCAGACTGCAGGTTTACTTGTTGTTCCTAGTTTCCAAAAGTGGAATGGGAGGAAGATCTTTCAGTTATCAGGCTCCTCTCTTGTGGAACCAACTTCCAGTTTCTGTCCATGAGGCTGACACCTTGTTTACTTATTTCTGGACTTAAGGCTAACTTGTTTTATATTTTTCTACCTGGATTATTGAGCATGCATTAGAATACTGGGCTCAAGTCTTTCCTTTTTGATAAATTCTATATTTAGTGTTGGCTTGGGTTTCCTGAGCTATCCCTTAGTTATGCTGCTATAGACAGACTGTTGGAAGACAAATTGGCCACATTTCCTCACTCTGCAGTTACCTGTTGACTTTACTTGCTCTACTCTGTCTGTTTGTATTTGTAGTTATTTCCATCCTTTATTCATTTATTTTGTCTTTCTTCCAATAGACAGTACACCTGGACCTGTCATTTTATGTTCGTCTGTTCCTCCTTCCTGTCCTCTCAAACTCCAGATGGCCGCTTGTCCTGACCTTGGTTCTGCTGGAGGTTTCTTCATGTTGAAAAGGAGATTTTTCTTTCCACTGTTGCCTTTGTGCTTTCTCATGATGGGAGACTGCATGAAGTGAAGATTCATTGCAATCTGCTGGCTTCCTTAGATAGAGAACTTTTTCTAATCATCTTTTTTTTTTTATATATATACAAATGTTTCTGTTCAGTGCCCAGAGACGATTTCTGTTGTGACTTGGTGTTGTATAAATAAACTGAAACTGAAGCCTTGGTTAAAAGACGTAACTGATAAAAGCTGGCCTCGACCACAGAAGCTAAATGTTTGTCAAACTTTACATCCTTGTCAAAGGTCACCCCCAAGTCTTTAACTGTGGGTCTAAACTCAGTGTCAAAGCACCACAGTTACAAGTAACATCATCACCAGAGAAGATGCACTCCTTATTTCCTTCTTTCAAAAACATAACATTTTGGTGAAGCCAAATATAAAAAAAATAGAACTGGCAGAACTTATAACTTTAAGATAGCTCTCAAAAATGTATATTAAAAAACCCACTAACCTTAACTAAGCATGTGTATCAAATAAAAGGCTCACTTGTGCTCATTAACAAAAGAGAATGGTCATTTGGCCTGTTAAAGGTTCAGTATGCAGTTTCTGTAGAACTGCAGCAGTTAGAAATATTTTCAACAGGCAAAGCATTCTGATCCCTCCCCCTCAGAGCCATATGTGGCTCTGCCCCCTTGTGGTCTGTTGAATTTCAAATTCAAGCTCTGTTTTTATTGGCTGATTCAAATTCAAGCTCTGTTTTTATTGGCTGGTTACAAACTCTGTTTTTATTGGCTGGAAAATGGCGGGTCACCTTTTCTTTTTAGAAATGCTTATTTACCACCTGGAGAAGCAAGGGGACAATATTTTTTTTTATTTTTTTTCAGAGATTACCTGGCTAACATCAGTCTGTCAGGAGGTAGTGACAGAGTGAAGAAATATGTTCATAAAAAAAGCTACATACTGAAGCTTTAAGCAATAAACCCCTAATTTTGAAATACATGTTGAAATAAGAGGAATTGCATTTAGTCTTGAACATTAACCTCCTAACATAAGGCTTGACAACTCAACAATAGTAGTCGTAAAGTCTGTCTCTAAAAATTCTGACTCCTGACCAAACTTTCTGTTAACCTTAATTTACATTAAAACAAATTTGGATAAAATGTTATTTTATGACTTAGTCATAAACCATTTTTCCATTGTGCTTCACAATCTACAACATACACTTCTCTGTTTCTGCTCATTAGAGTAACAGGGTGACTCTGAAGATGGACGTCTCTCACACAGAGCACTCCCACGTCATTGGCAAAGGCGGCAACAACATCAAGAGGGTGATGGAGGAGACAGGGTGTCACATCCATTTCCCAGACTCTAACAGGAACAATCAGGCAGAGAAAAGCAACCAGGTTGGAGCTGTTTTATTTTTTACTCTTCAGTGCCCAAGTGCTATCCAGTCATGTTTTTTCCCATGCCTCGATTCTATCTAATCATAATCACTCTACAATTGAGATATGAATGTATTTTTTTTTATATTAGATTGTTGTTGATCTGTGTTCGCAACTCTCCAGTCCATTTATGAGCTGTCATGGCGTTTCAGGCGGTACAGAGCTGATATAGATTGGTTTTTACTGGCCAGTCTTGAAGATCAATGACATCCTGCTGAAACTGTCATCAAAGTGTAGCCATGAAGATCTAATGGGCACACATCACTCTGCAGAGATTTAAATGTGTGTCTTTGCCAGCTGCTGTCCAAGGCTTAGTTGGACAAAAATACTAACAATTAAATCATATGTTTAAAGGCCAAAAAATGCAAACCTTATCTTTTTTGTGCAGTTTGAATAGTCTTCCATTAAACTTATCTATACTCTGTATTTCATGAACTGCTCAATCCCTTCTGGTTGTACTGTTATGATGCAAGTAAAGACTGATTAGCAGCAAGAGACATCCATGGCGCTCTACCGCCAGACCTTCGAAACACCACCTCCCTTTCTCTATTCAAGACTGCTCTGAAAACACATCTCTTTAGACTAGCTTATCATTAACTTTACTAAATGTATTTTATATTCTTTTGTATTTCCATCCATCCATCCATTTTTGTCCGCTTATCCGGGGTCGGGTCGTGGGGGTAGCAGCCTAAGTAGGGAGGCCCAGACTTCCCTCTCCCCAGCCACTTGAAGCAGCTCCTCTGGGGGAATCCCAAGGCGTTCCCAGGCCAGCCGAGAAACATAGTCCCTCCAGCGTGTCCTGGGTCTTCCTCTGGGTCTCCTCCCGGTGGGACATGCCCGGAACACCTCACCAGGGAGGCGTCCAGGAGGCATCCTAACCAGATGCCCGAGCCACCTCAACTGGCTCCTCTCGATGTGGAGAAGCAGCGGCTCTACTCCGAGTCCCTCCCGGATGACTGAGCTTCTCACCCTATCTCTAAGGGAGAGTCCAGACACCCTGCGGAGAAAACTCATTTCAGCCGCTTGTATCCGAGATCTCGTTCTTTCGGTCACAACCCAAAGCTCATGACCATAGATGAGGGTGGGAACGTAGATCGATCGGTAAATTGAGAGCTTTGCCTTTTGACTCAGCTCTCTCTTCACCACGACAGACTGCGGATGCTGCACCTATCCGCCTATCGATCTCACGCTCCAGTTTTCCCTCATTCGTGAACAAGACCCCAAGATACTTAAACTCCTCCACTTGGGGCAGGACCTCCTCCCCGACCCGGAGAGGGCATGCTACCCTTTTCCGGCTCAAGACCATGGCCTCGGATTTGGAGGAACTGATCCTCATCCCGGCCGCATCACACTCGGCTGCAAACCGCTCCAGCGAAAGCTGTAGATCACGATCTGATGAAGCCAATAGGACCACATCATCTGCAAAAAACAGAGAAGCGATTCTAAGGCCACCAAAACGGATCCTCTCAACACCTTGGTTGCGCCTAGAAATTCTGTCCATAAAAGTTATGAACAGAATCGGTGACAAAGGGCAACCTTGGCGGAGTCCAACTCTCACTGGAAACGAGCCTGACTTACTGCCGGCAATGCGGACCAAGCTCTGACACCGGTCGTACAGGGACCTAACAGCCCATATCAATGGGCCTGGTACCCCATACTCCCGGAGTACCCCCCACAGAACCCCCCGAGGGACGCGGTCGAATGCCTTTTCCAAGTCCACAAAGCACATGTAAACTGGTTGGGCAAACTCCCACGCACCCTCCAGGACCCTGCTGAGGGTGTAGAGCTGGTCCAGTGTTCCACGACCAGCACGAAAACCACATTGCTCCTCCTGAATCCGAGGTTCGACTATCCGACGGACCCTCCTCTCCAGAACCCCTGAATAGACCTTACCAGGGAGGCTTAAGAGTGTGATCCCCCTATAGTTGGAACACACCCTACGGTCCCCCTTTTTGAATAGGGGAACCACCACCCCAGTCTGCCAATCCAAGGGAACTGCCCCCGATGTCCACGCGATATTGCAGAGTCGCGTAAGCCAACACAACCCCACAACATCCAGAGCCCTAAGGAACTCAGGGCGAATCTCATCCACCCCCGGAGCCTTGCCACCGCGGAGCTTTTTAACCACCTCGGTGACCTCAGCACCAGAGATTGGAGAGCCCGACCCAAAGTCCCCAGGCTCCGCTTCCTCAGTGGAAGACGTGCCAGTAGGATTGAGGAGGTCTTCGAAGTATTCCGCCCACCGACTCACAACATCCCGAGTTGAGGTCAACAGCACGCCATCCCCACCATAAATGGTGTTGGTCGCGTACCGCTTTCCCCCCCTGAGACGCCGGATGGTGGACCAGAATCGCCTCGAAGCCGTACGGAAGTCATTCTCCATGGCCTCTCCGAACTCCTCCCACGCCCGAGTTTTTGCCTCAGCAACCACCCGAGCCGCATGCCGCTTGGACTGCCGGTACCTATCTGCTGCTTCCGGGGTCCCACAGGCCAAAAAGGCCCAATAGGACTCCTTCTTCAGCTTGACAGCATCCCTCACCGCCGGTGTCCACCACCGGGTTCGAGGGTTGCCACCACGACAGGCACCAACAACCTTGCGGCCACAACTCTGATAAGCTGCCTCGACAATAGAGGCGCGGAACATGGCCCACTCGGACTCAATGTCCCCCGCCTCCCTCGGAACGTGTTCAAAGCTCTCCCGGAGGTGGGAGTTAAAGCTCCGTCTTACGGGAGACTCTGCCAGACGTTCCCAGCAGACCCTCACAATACGTTTGGGTCTGCCAGGTCTGACCGGCATCCTCCCCCACCATCGGAGCCAACTCACCACCAGGTAGTGGTCAGTGGACAGCTCCGCCCCTCTCTTCACCCGAGTGTCCAGGACATGCGGCCGCAGATCAGATGAGACGACAACAAAGTCGATCATCGAACTGCGACCTAGGGTGTCCTGGTGCCAAGAGCACATATGTACACCCTTATGCCTGAACATGGTGTTCGTTATGGACAATCCATGACGAGCACAGAAGTCCAATAACAGAACACCACTCGGGTTCAGATCAGGGGGGCCGTTCCTCCCAACCACACCCCTCCAGGTCTCACTGTCATTGCCCACGTGAGCGTTGAAGTCCCCCAGTAGAACAAGGGAGTCCCCAGGAGGTGCACTCTCCAATACCCCCTCCAAGGACTCCAAAAAGGGTGGGTAATCTGCGCTGCCGTTTGGCGCATAGGCACAAACAACAGTCAGAGCCCGTCCCCCCACACGTAGGCGAAGGGAGGCTACCCTCTCGTTCACCGGGGTAAACCCCAACGTACAGGCACCAAGATGGGGGGCAACAAGTATGCCCACTCCTGCTCGGCGCCTCTCACCAGGGGCAACTCCAGAGTGGAAGAGTGTCCAACCCCTCTCAAGGAAACTGGTTCCAGAGCCAGAGCCATGCGTTGAGGTGAGTCCGACTATTTCTAGCCGGAACCTCTCAACCTCACACACTAGCTCAGGCTCCTTCCCCACCAGAGAGGTGACATTCCATGTCCCAATGGCCAGCTTCTGTAGCCGAGGATCAGACCGCCAGGGTCCCCGCCCTCGGACACCAACCATCCCACATTGCACCTGACCCCTTTGGCCCCTCGTGAGCTCCATGGATAAAAGCCCGGCCACCAGGCGCTCGCCAACGTGCCCCACCTCCGGGCCTGGCTCCAGAGTGGGGCCCCGGTGGCCCGCGTCCAGGCGAGGGAACATTGTATCCATTAATTGTACTCATCATAAGGGGTTTTTGGGCTGCACTTTGTCTGGTCCCTCACCTAGGACCTGTCTGCCTTGGGTGACCCTTCTAGGGGCATGAAGCCCCTGACAGAATAGCTCCTAGGATCATTGGGACACTCAAACCCCTCCACCACGGTAAGGTGGCAGCCCAATTTAAAATATATAATAGCTGCTTGCTTTTGTATTTTATATTCTTTATTTATTTTGTATTTCAATTTGTTACTTGAACTGTGTTGGTTTGTTAAGTGTCCTTGGGTGTCTTGAAAGGCGCTTTTAAATAAAATGATTATTATTATTATTATTATTATTATTATTATTATTATTATTATTATTATTATTATAAAATTCAACACCCCTAAAGGCACTTTTTCTTTTTCTCTTGTTCCAAGAGCCATCAGTCTGCAGAAGAACCTTTAAGATGTGGTTCGTTTTGAGAAGTGTAGTTGTGTTAATAAGCACATAAAAATTAACTGGTGATGTAGACGTTAAACTTGTTGGGACCCAAGGATTCCCAATTTAAAATATATAATAGCTGCTTGCTTGCCACAAATTGTGTTTTTCTGTCTACAGTGGCTTTAGAAGAAAAAAACATCCAGGTCAGCTTTCATGTTGTTTTAGCAAAGGACTTTCTATAACCATTAACATTTTTCTTAAGTTTAGTGGCATCATAAATTATGTTGGTTCTTTTTTTTAATTTTTTTTAATTTATTTAGTGTGGGATGTAAATAAACTGAGAACAGATTAGGATGCACAACATTATAGGCATTTTATCGGTATCGGCCGATATTAGTGATAAAGTTAAATATCGGACATCGGCCATTCCATCAAAAGAACTCACCGATTTAAAAGGTGCTGTTTTTGTATGACAACCCAGTGGAGAGGAGATTTGAGTTGATCATTAAGATTAAGATTGCATAACCAAGTATTGGGCTTCTGTTTTAAATTAGTTTTTAAGTTAAGAAACTGTCGAGTGTATCTATTAATGCACTACTACTTGTGCTTTTCACTTGTCGCTTGGGAACAGGTTGAGTTTGGATTTGTGAAAATGTACAAACTGCCACTGTTCGAGTGTCGTTGTGTTAGAGAGAGTAAATATCATGAATAAATTAAATTTGACATTAAACATAATCCAAGTTGAAGTGTTACATCATTTTCAGACCCCTTTGTGGCATCTGCATTTGGTAGCAGGCCAGATTGACAAAGACCATGCAGAATAATGTAATATTTGAATTCCAAAGCAGAGAAAACTATGTAGTCTCTAATTAGGTCTAGGAAAAAAATATTGGTATTGGTATCAGTTATCGGCCAAATAAGTTTTAACATATCGGATATCGGCCAAAAATCCAATATTGTGCATCTCTAGAGCAGATAATACCTTTTCTGTTAGAATAGAAATAACTTACTGTGAACTCTCATTTTTGGGTTTCTGTTAAAACTTCAGGTATCTAATTGTGGGTGCTTTATGCAGTTTGTATTCATTGTATCTTAGGGGTTAGTCATTTTTGACTGGTGCTAGAGTGTGCTAACTTGTGTCTGTATATTTATTGTTAACAGGTGTCTATTGCAGGACAGCCAGGAGGGGTGGAGGCAGCTCGTGTAAAAATAAGGGTAAGTTGGAACTTGGCCACTTAGTCAAAAATGAGTACATTTTCATTTTTAAAAAAAGTGTATTTTACGGACATACAGTATAAGGATGTACGTTTCTAATCAACCAACCTTCTTTAAGAATGTTGACAGTATTGCAGCCATTTTGACCTGAAAGAGCAGGAATCGCCCAAATGCAATAACGAGGGTTTAAAGATCATGTTTCAGAGCACAGCTTCACCCAAGTGAAGTACAGCCCTCATTCATAAATCATTGTGTTCCCCACTCTTTCATGTCAAAAGGTTTGCTGTGGAAAAAAAGTTTATACAGTACATACGAGAACCAGCACTCCACCATCAAAGAAAAATCTTTGATTCTTCAGTGACACTGTGTCCACATTTAAACCAGATAATTGTTTTTACAGTAGGTACTGGTTCTGGTATGTTCACTTAACCTTTCTGACCATGCCACCATTCAAAGATTTTTAGATGTTCTGGTGACCTTTGTTTTACACTATGCAAGGAAATATTGTAACCTCAACTTACACAATCCTAAAATTTATATTTAATTTTATTACTACTTTTTATTTGCCTCCTTTCAAGCCAGGAATGTCCCATTGGGTACATGTCATCTACTTTTCCATGTTTCTAAAATGTTCTTATAAAAGTGTCTAAAACCTAATAAATAAGCACAAAAAAGCCTCAATCCCAAGTTGCCTATCTAACTTTACAATAAAAGAGAGGTATGTTTGCATTCCTGTCAACAGTTGTCACATTTACTCACAGCCACAAGCACCATTCCCTGCTTATTTTCAGACCACTTCCGCAGACCAGCTGTAAATTTCAAATATTAACCTCAGCCCATTTGGCAAGTCCAACTCCAGCCCGTTTCCAAACCTCTTCTCCACCTTTACTGTAGTTTAGGTCTGACTGAAATTCAACCTCAGTGGTCAGAGGACCTCCATGCTGGATTTGAGCCGTTACATCTTTGAATGTTTGTTGGGTTTCAACATTGCAGCCATGTCTACAGTGAGCATGCTCCTCCACCGTGGCCCGGCCAAAACTGGCAAGGCTGTGTTTACTTGTGAGGATGGCTGAGTGAGTGAAGTGTTTGCTGAAGAGAAAGACTAGGGAGGTCATGCAAGGTGTTTCTACATTGTTCTACTGGAAAATGTTGGCATGCTTCCATAGTAATGTAGGTACTTTCACATATAAGTTATAACCCAGTTTCTTTTTGTTGTTTTAAACCTCACCAACATCAGTCTTATGCAAATGATTCATAGTGTGTAGAGAACCACAAATGTGGCTCTGGGCTCCAAAATAGTCAACGAATTCCCCTCACTTCCAGTGTCTGCTCTGACATTCAGAGCATATTTCATACTTAAAACTAGGATATTACATTTTCTTGAAAGTAAGTTTGAGTACAGTATTAACTTCCTGCAAAGGCAGTCTGTTTCTAAACAAAGCCCACTTGCAAAAATCCAAATATATGATGCAAAGCTGCATACCTGTAACTTCACTCATCGGCTCACTTGCATCTTCTGATCCCATATTTAATTACACAAAGTCATCACACTAAATCCATACTCGCGTAGGAACATTAGGAACTACATTCGGTCATTTTAAGAAATATACTTTTTGCCATTTATATACTGTACATGCACAGTAGCACTAAAACCTTCAGGACTTTTCTGATGTTGTGGAGAGTTTACACAAATCGCTTATTAGTTCTTTCAAAGTTAACTTGTGTAAGATGAAAAGTTTATTATTAATATTATAGCCTGCGGTTTGCTTTTCCCCATCAACATGTATATATAAAATAAAAAATAAAAATTAGCTGCATGTGTTTGAATCAGCAGCTTTTGGGGCTTCAAGCTCAACATGCAATTTCAGCTATTTAGATTTTGCAATCACATGCTATCCTATGTGTTTCTTACTACTACAACTCATTCATTTTTATCGTAGGACCAGAACTGATGCTGTGAGCATTATATACTGAGAGAAAAATAAAACAATACACCAATGTCCCCCACCGCTGAGGGATTTGAATAGAGAATGTTCATAGTTTTCAAGATGAGTGTTTTTCTGGACTGGAATTGAAGTGAACCTTAATGTTTTGGTGCAAGTTATTCAAATGTGTAGGCATTGCACTGTGTACCCGTATCTTCCGCTGTACACGACGAACCGCCCTATAAGTCCCATCAGTCCAAATATGTCTAATAAAGTGGAAAAATCTACAAATGTGTTTCTTCGCCGTATACGTCGCATCTATTATGCGTCGCCGCTGACAACCCTGAAACTTGGGCCGGTGTTGTGCCAGAAATCAATTGGCTGTCAAATGGCGAGCGCAAGAGCATGTACGGGAGGACTTCAACAAGAATTTAACAAGATTATCACTTAAAAACTGTGCTCTAGAAATAAAGATGACTTGACTAAAAACAATTATTTGTTTGCTCAAAATTATAGTAAAGGTGTGTCTCAGTCTAACTTTTCGTTAATAAATGCACTTTGACGTTCAAATCAGCTGTATTTGAAAAGCCGATTCGCGGAAGCGAGCACGCGCAGAGGGACGAGTCGCTGCGCATTTCTTTAAAATTTAACAAGATAAACACCTAAAAACAATTTTTTGTTTGCTCAAAAGTGTAGTACAGTAAATGTGTGTCTCAGTCTAACTTTTGCTTAATAATAGGATTTTGATGGTCAAATCAGCTGTACTGTATTTGAAAAGCCGATACACGGAAGCATTAACGTGCAATGTGACTCGCTGTACGTTTCTTCGGAATTTAACAAGATAAGCACCTAAAACAATATTTGTTAGCTTGACTTTATAGTAAATGTGTGTCTCAGCTTAACTTTTACTTAATAAATGCACTTCAGTGGTCAAATTAGCTGCATTTTGCCGGGGCGATGCAGCCAAATTAAGCTGAGTTGACAGTTGCTCCAGGCAGATGACAGTGGCAAGCTGATTGTGTCATTAATAGCCATTTTTACCTATAACATGATACAACGACATGCCTTACTGCTCGATCACTTGAAGAAACTGTACTTTTAAACCATTTAAAAACTAGAAAACATGGTTTCCTTAAACGATAGCGGTGGTCTATACTGTATATGATATGGCAGTGGCCATCTTGGATTTTGACGTGGCCACGCAATTTTTAATAGGTGCCATTTTTACGCCAAAATAGAATTTGCTTATTTTTCAAATTCTCTAGCTCACAAAACAGACTTTTATGGAGTCAGCCATCAGATTTTGACATAGCAGCCTAATTTTGAAAGGAAACTAGCCACACCTGAATGGAAGTCGTATACCTCCCTTAGGCTCACAGCATGCACAGACAGACAAACAGAGGTTTTTCCAATTCCACCTCTTCACTACGCAATTGGACAATAAAATGTTTGGCATACTTTTCTTGACCTTTTGTACTGTTTTCAATTAGATCTTAGCTTTTCTCATGTCTCTTAAAACGCTGGATGTTTGAGTGCTACATTCTGCTTTAGATGTATTAGCAGTGAATGGTAATTTATTTTTTCAGCCATATTGTCAAGAGACTGACAGTCTTCTGTATTTTTGGGTTCATCTTGGGTGGAGCTTTGTTTCAGTTGCTCAAATGATGGATTTTTAGGGGATTTCTTGCAGCGTTCAGAGGTGGAGCTGACGTGCAGGTGACGAAAGGTCCAACCAGTTGCTTTACCTCAAAGATCTTTTCATTTTTCTTCATCTTTCTGCTTCGTGTCTGTAGAACTGAGGCTTTCAAACAACGCCCTCTGATTGAACACACATGAAACTCCTATTTGCCTGGTAGACACATTTTTACAAAGGCTGCAGTCAGTCCCACCATAAACTTAGTCCATTCTTCATTCAGCACCCAACTCCTGCTGCTCACTGCTTGTCCTTTCTTGCATATTCCTCCGTTCTGACCTAAATTTTTCAAGCCCTCAGAGAGCGAGTGCTGAAACATGATATAAATGTAAGGCCAAGCACATATGGGAGTGATCAGGAGTGCATTTCTTTGGTCAGAGCAATTCATGTAGCTTGCCCTTAACTGGCAGCCAAAACCATAATGGCGCTCTGCCCAAAAGTCATTGTTTGGATAACCGTGTGCATGTGTGTATTCATCTGTTCGTGTGTATGCACACATCCCCTTCAGCTTGAATGTGTATGGATGTATTCCAGTCTTAATTTCTCTCCCATGCATGCGTATGCTTGGGTATGCATGAATTAAAGCTTTCCTGGCAGCATCTTTTGTGCTCAAATGACAACTTTGGTACCAAAGACAGGAACTGTTGTCCGTTTTTCTTGTCCGGTGGTTTTATTTAACGATATTAATTTATTGTGTGAGAAAGAACAGACCAAAGACCACTAATGTTTTCAAAATTGTAAACCTAATTTTGAATTACTATGTAGCCATAATGTTATTGGCCTAAGAAGCCCTACGGTATTTTCATAACCTATTTTGGCGGAATCTGTTTAACTGTGTTTCTTATGAAACCGTGAAGAACTTCTACAGTTCCCTGTCAGCTGTCTGTCTTATTGCATTCCCCGCTCTGGCTTTGAATAGACAGATTTACATGCTTAGTTCTCCCACCTTTAGCTAATGAAGGGCCTGGTATGTCCAAGTGTAAGCTCTCACAACTCTGCAGCGATTGTTGTACATGTGAAGAAAAAAATGTTTTTTTTTTTGTGTGTTCTTTTGCACTTCATAAATGTTATTGAATATGTAATATATGATGCAAACGGTTTTGTGTGTGCAATTTTATTTTATTTTTTTACAAAATCTAGATCTACACTTGTTTTCTTGCAGCCATCATAACAGCTTAGATCATCGGTGTACAGCTTTTTGACATGTTGGCTAAAATTGTCTAATTGAAGTGCCCTGAGGACATTTAAATTAGATTTTTAGCTTTTCGCCAAATTTTCTGGGGGGTCCTTTACATCATGAAACTGCAAAAAAAAAAAAAAAAAAAAAAGGAAGCATCCAAGGTTCAAAGTTCTTTATGATCGTTCACACCACATGCGGTACATGTGGTGGAATGAATTTGGGAACACAGGGTCCCAGTTACATCCAACATTAACAAAAGCATGGTTAAATAAAGGCAAAAATAAATATCAGAGCACATTTTAAGACTAATTCATATTGAAATTTGTGTTTAAAATTAAAAAATTACTACTTTATTAGTTAGGTTTTGTAGAAGAGTTTAAGGAGTTGTCAGTAAAAGACCAAAATCAAAGATTATTTCTCTGAGCGAGTCAAGCTTGGAGCAAATTTACTCTGAAAGTATTTTAAACTCATTTTCTAGTTGTTGATTCAAATGTTTTTCTTCATGTTTTTCTTCCCTTTTCTCATCTAAGCAAAATATTATTCTGGACAAAGGGCCGCACTTATATAGTAGCAGCTTCATACACTCCGTCCATCTTTCGGACGACTGTACGTACATGTTCTCGCTGTACCTCGGTGCAATGACAATAAAGTTTATTCTGATTCTGATTCTCTGATTCTGAAATTTTTTTTCAGCACTTCAGCATGAGACAATGGTTTCTTTTCTTTAATGTTACCTTTTTTTTTTCTTTTTTTACCTAACAATGTATTTGAAAACACAAATGTGATTAGCTCAGTTTGCTTGGGTGTTGTTTTTTAATATATAAATTATATAAAAAGATTCATACAAAATGTATCCCCAGAAAAAAGACAGTCTTTGATTTTGTAAGCACTTGATTTTACTGTCTGGACTTGTAAGCTGAAAAGCATGTCTCATAAGCCATGAGAGTGTGTAATCACACATAGGAACTCAGACATTTGCGAAACTCTTAACAAATTGGATGAACTGTTCCATGTAAAAGGGACTGAGTGTAACAATAGTCATAATGTCCTTTTATCTTTTGGCTGAAATTTGTTCTTGAGTGAAACCTATTCTTAACAGTCCCATGAAAAGTTCTCCCTGGTCATCCTACAGTAGGTAAAATTCTAACTGCTTGTAGCTAATTTAAATCTCCACTTTCACTATTAGAATAATTTAACCAAACCACCTCTTATATAAGCTAATGTTCAATTCATACCTGCATGATTTCAGCCCTCATTGTGATTTCTCAGTGGACAAACATGCAAAGAAAAATTCAGATTTTTGTCCAAGTGTCTTGTTGTTAAATTTTTCCTTTTTTTATCTGTATTCCAGGAGCTGCTGCCTCTCGTGCTGTCCTTCGAGCTTCCAGCCATCATGCAGACTGACCCCAGCTCGCCCACTGTGCAGCACATCTCACAGACGTACAACCTCGCGGTTTCCTTCAAGCCCCCGACACGCCTCTACAGAGCCACAGGTGTTGTTCGAGGCTCGCAGAATAATGCCATTGCAGTAAAGGTGAGGAAACATGGAAAACCGGTGAAATAACCAGAGCATAATTTGTCTGGTTTGTTTTTAAAAAAGAGCTCAGTCTTGCGTCGGTTTAACTAGTGAATTCCAATTGGTCTATCTTTAAGATATTTCTAAGATTCTTTTATTGGTTGCACTAATACATTCGGTTTTAGTTTCATTATCCTTTTATGTGTGGTCAAATAAAACAGTGTGGATCATAAAAAGTATTGTACTAATTATTGAGCTGACCACTTTTAATTTAAATTGCAGTCCATGTGTTTATTAGACAAGCCACAGACCAATAAAGGGCAATACTAATGAAGGTTTAGCAGTATTCTTTTTATTATTATTAAACTTTTTCCCCATTAAACTGTTTTTCATGTTCAGCATCACTCTTTAACTTTTTTGACAGCAAGTTTCTGTGGACTTAAACTTTTATCCTAAATTAATCTCAGAGGGTTTTGCCTCTCTAGCTTGTATATGGTAATAATCAGAGTGTGCACTCCATAATGTATACACAGAGATGCATTTCCTTGGCCGGCTACTGAGCTGTGGTTAGTTAAACCATGATAAACAGTCTATCATCATCATAATAATCATCTGAGGGTAACTTTTTTCTCATAAATATTCTTCATTTAACAAAATGGAACTTGTTTCCTTTTGTCAGCCAATAACTTTGGACGTTGTGTAAAGTGCATCACAGTGTTTCTGTATGCAAGCATATGCAACAGTGTCGGCTTTGACTTTGTGGTGGGTCTTAAAGGTCGGCCATGACTGGGAAGCATGCCAGACGAAAAGTAAAGGATCACAAGAATTAAGTGTTATGTTGTTTGGTGGTCTGAGACTCTTGGAACACCTTCCTGGATTGCCAAAACCACTTTGGATTGTTGTCTTTTGTTGGCTAAAACGTGTGGATTCCGTTTTAACACTGGGAATGACTTGTTTTACAAGGTTAGATGGCTTGCAGAGGCATGAAGGAATGAGACTTTTCAAATGTTTTGCACGCATGAAATGGAACATTTAATAGTTTTATTTTGCTAGTTGGAGAATAATGGACTTTGAGAATCTTGTTTGTTTTTTGGTTTTTGGTTTCACTGCTCAGCAAACATTTTTTAGTTAATAGTTTGAATTGAGGTTTGATTATTGTGAAAGTATTTTAACTTTGTAGTTAATATCTCAATATACATTTATCAGCAGAAGGGTTTAAAATTAAATTTTCTTTGGTTATAATATTAAAGCATAATTCACATAAGTTTTTTTTTAATCCAGTCAGCTTGTATCTACAGAGAATATAATATAGGTGCTTCTTGTAAATGTATTCCCTTTTTTTTTCCTTTTCGGTTTTTACCTGTCATTTTTATATTTAAGTTTAAGACAATACAAGAAATGTATTTATTTATTTATTTTACTTTAAAATGAGGTATTACCTAATCCAATTTGTGATCATTTGTATAAGGAAGAAAATACTGTATGTAAAGTTTTAATCTTTTTTTTTTTTTTTGTTAAAGGCTTTTTTATTTTTCAGTTTTCTTTGCATCAGTACTTTGGGCTTTGCAGGGGTGGAAGTATCGAATTACAAATACTCACATTGTTGTAATCAAGTAGATTTGGGGGTGGGGGAAGGTGGGTACTTGTACTTAAATGAGTATTTCTTGTAAGTGGGTCATCTTACTCATACTTAAGTACAATTTAGACCATGTAATCTACATGTACTTTGCTACTTTTAAAATCAGAAGTCACTACTGAGTACGGCCGCAATTTGAATTAATATTCAAACCGTTCATCTGTATCTTTGTAACCAATAAGGTTATGAACACGCCAATTACCTATGACGTAAGCAAAGGACGACTCCGTGGAGTAGAAATTACTAAACTACTATTAGAAATAGTAGTTTATTGTCCGAAGATTGGAGAAAAAGCCAAAATGGAGACAGAGGGCAACACTGTCAACAGAGAAAATGACGAGGGTAACGGTTGAGGACGAGTGCCCGTGGTCGTACCTGGAGGAATTTTTCATGTACAGAGGGCGAAAAGGAGACGCTTCAGTGTCTAATCTAAAAAAAGAAATATTGCGGTAAACGAGGTTTTACAACTACCTGTACGATGTTGGTATGTGTGGGTTATTAGTTTGGATAAGTATGCAAAGACCTTAGGTATTGTCATCAGTTTGTCTGGTACTAAAATAAGACGGAGCTTCTGAGCGTCTTGAGAAACGTGCTTTGAATGTAGCTATTATATACAGTAAATCAAACTGAATGCCTCTACTGACAACACAATAAAACATCAAGTGGTTAAACAGTAATTAATACTCTGAGTACTGTAGTTTGTAGTTTTTTGAGAAGAGTACTTTTACTTAAGTATTTGTATACCACTAGTACTTTTACTTGCAATTGAATACAATTGAAGCAGTGTAACAGTACTTGTACTTGAGTACACATTTTCAGTACTCTTTCCACCTCTGGGACTTTGTGCGTACCTGTATTTGTTTACATAAAGCCCTCAGACTGTTCTTCCACAAGAGATTTTACAGGGTTGGGTCGGGGCCGTTGCAACACCAATTAATGTTTTCAGCCATTCTCAATTAAACTACGGTACTGGTAGTTTGGGATCAACGTCCTGCTGGATGACTCAACGTTGGCTGAGATTTGACTTTCAAACTGTTGTTGTCACATTTGACTTTAGAACAGAATAACTCAGATTGTGTGACAGTTAAACAAGCCCAAGTTTATGTTTATGTTTATTAAATTTGTTCATTTTTTTTTACAAAAGAAAAAATACAAGACAATCTCATAAATGATAATGTACGAAATATAAAAAAATGAAAGGTAGCAGAAAGAAGAATAAATCTTATTATATCTGCTACTTACTTCCAACAATCAGATTAAACAATAATAATCAACCATGTAAACAATAATAAAAGTCATCAACACTCCACCACCGTGCTTGATACTTGGTATGAGGTGATCGGATTTATTTCATATTTGGTTTCAACAAACATGATGATGTGCATTGCGATTAAAAATCTCCACGTTGGCATTCTACGCTGTTGGAATTGTTAGTAAAAATAAAGTCCTTAAATATGTAACTTCTAAAAATATATGTTTAACATATTTCTTCACTCTGTCACTATCTCCTGACAGACTGATGTTAGACAAGTAATCTCTGAAAAAAACTATAGTCCCCTTGCTTCTCCAGGTGGTACTAAAAGCATTTCTAAAAACCCACAGTGACCCGCCGTTAACCAGCCAATAAAAACAGAGTTTTTAACCAGCCAATAAAAACAGAGCTTCTCACGCCCCTAACCCACGCCCCCGCCTGTCCCAGCCCCAGCGGCCGCGCACGTTCTCGTTCAAAGGATTGCAAAGCGATGCAAAACTGTTTTGTATGTGACACAAATGTATTAAATTCCCCTTCTTCATCCCTGATCTGGACTTTTCTTTTGTTTTTTTGCCAAAAGTCAAGTGATCGCTTCCTCCTCCGCTGACTCCATGACTGAAATGATGAGGAAATGAATGAATTTGTCACGGGCGAATTAAACTCTGGTTCAACGTGGCTGCGCGAGGCTCTGCAGATTTCCTGGTGTTCTAATGTGCTGGTAGCCTGGTTAAAACCAGACCCTTGTCCTTCACTTCGCTTCGGACTAGGGTCTGGACTTTCTCCATAGAGAAACGATTCTTGCTAGAGGCGTGGCCTCTGCTGATGGCTGCTCCCCCGTGGTCTGCTGAACTTGACTTCAGCTCCGCCTCCTACTGAATTTTCTCTCGTTGCCGTTGCATATTCTGTGTTTATATGTTAATAAAATAAATAAATAAAACCATGGATCGCTGGTCCAACACACCAGAAGACCAGAAAATCTGATGGGACTCGGGCAGCAACGAACACGAGTTTAATTCTCTCGTGACAACCTGAAGCATCAGCGGAGGGAGAGGAGGAGGGAGCGAGCGATAACTTGACTTTTGGCAAAAAAACAAAAGAAAACTCCAGATAAGGGATTAAGAAGGGGAAATTAATACATTTGTGTCACATATAAAACAGTCCTGCATCGCTTTGCATCGCTTTGAATGAGAACATGCGGCTGCTCGTTGGCTGCGCGCTCCCCCGTGGTCTGCTGAACTTGACTTCAGCTCCGCCTCCTGCTGAATTTTCTCTCGCTGCCTTTGGATATTCTGTGTTTATATGTTAATAAAACGTTCTAATAAAATAAAATAAAACCATGGATCGCTGTTCCAACACACCAGAAGACCAGGAAATCTGATGGGACTCTTTAATTATCTCGTGACAACCTCAGTCATTTCCTTGTTCATTTCACTCTGCGGAGGGAGAGGAGGAGGAGGAGGGAGCGATGATCACTTACTTTTGGCAAAAAAAGAAAACAAAACTCCAGATAAAGGATTAAGAAGGGGAAATTAATACATTTGTGTCACATATATAACAGTCCTGCATCGCTTTGCATCGCTTTGAATGAGAACATGCGAATGCTCGCTGGCTGCGCGCTGGGACAGGTGGGGGCGTGGGTTAGGGGCCAAAAACTCCGCCTTCTGTTCTCTGATTGGTCCGGTCAAAAATCTACTGGAGAAATCGTTGTCTATGGGAGAAGTCCCAGACTGTGCAGTGAAGGGAAATGAGAATTGAGCGGAGCTGTGCAGGAAGGCGAGGGCCAGGCTAGTGTGCTGGACCAGCGCTCCATGTTTTTATTTTATTTTTTAGAACGTTTTATTAACATATAAACACAGAAAATCGCAGCGGCTGCGACAGGACATACAGTGAAGGCGGAGCTATGGAGGCTGAGCTGAAGTTCAGCGAGAGCAAGGGGGAGGGACCAGAAACGTGTCTCATTAGGAAAAACAGATGAATTCTTAACAAACTTAAATATACCTAAATTTTCAGAAGGAGATAGGGAAACCCTGAATTTAGAAATCACACAGGAGGAGCTGGGACAAGCTATAAACAATATGAAATCAGGAAAAAGGGGAGGACCTGATGGCCTCCCAATAGATTTATACAAAATTTTTAAAGATAAACTTTTGGCTCCACTACTAGATATGTTTAAAGAAATTTTCAACTCAAATTATCTTCCCCCATCAATAAACGCTGCCATGATTACTCTATTACCGAAACCAGATAAACCATTAGATATATGTGAAAATTTTAGGCCAATTAGTTTGTTAAATGCAGATCTGAAAATAATATCTAAATTGCTAGCCTTACGTCTACAAAGGATCTTGCCAAAAATAATACATCATGATCAAAATGGATTCATATTAGGGCGACAAGGTTTTCATAATGTGAGGAGAGTATCAAATATAATTTATTATAATAAGGGATCTC
>JBBPBX010052346.1:0-24239 GCA_038048925.1 Garcialebias charrua
CTCACCTAGCAACCCCTGGTTAGGCTCAACCCACTTCTGTATTAAACACATGACTGTTGTTTTTCATGATTTCATCTCATCTTTTGTTTATATGTTCTTAATTTCATGTGTACAGCACTTTGTTGCAGCTGTGTTTTTTTAAATGGCTTTATAAATAAAGTATAATTGTTATTTTTATGTTTTAGTTCAATTTTTAGTGTATTTGCGATCGCTCCCAACGCGCAGCCGGCAAAAATTAAACGAGCGGACCCCCGGCGTAGGGACCGGCGGCAACGGGACACTGCTTCTGGCGCGATGGAGCGGAGCTTCAATTGTACAGCCTCGCTGCAGCCTCGCAGCAGCGAGGACCTTCTCCTTACGGATTAATTTACGGGAGACACTTGGTGAACTTTGTGTTGTCTTGACTGGAACAGCGATAACTCCCAAAATCTCCGCGTGCAACGAGCGGAGCTGGCGAACACCGGAAGAGGAACAAGCTAACATTAGCATTCGGATTCGGGTGGTCTCATGCTAAAAGGAGCAGCAAATTGTGGCGCGCTCAGACGGGTTTCGGTAAGTTATCTTAAGCTAGCACTAACAGTAAGTCAAATGAGTAATAAAAAAAGAGCTAATTTTAAAACAACAACACATTACAGATACTGGCTGTACAGAGGGCGTAAACAGATCTTTGAAGGGCGTGGACTTCAGAACTTGTATCAGAAACCGGTCGTTCAAAACGAAAGTTAAAAATGGCAGAATTAAAAAGGGTATAATTAATTATCTAAGAATTATTTTGTGTATTAAAATGAATTAATATTGTCAAGATAGCACACAGACATAACATAAAAATTTTAAAGACCTATATGTGGTCTCCTTTAACTATTTCCTGGTGGGCTGTGAGCAGCTGGAATAGCGCTCCCTGTTTTTATTTTTATTTTTTAGAAGTTTATATTAACATATAAAGTTAGAAAGACCGCAGCAGCAGCAGCGGAGCGAACAGCTGCTCGTCTGGAGCAAAGCCAGCGCTTGTATCACTGAGCTGTCAATCATTTCAGTAGGCGTGTCAGCAAGTGACCAATCAGCGACCTCAGTTTGTCCTGCTCTGCGCGCAGCTGATCACATTACAACAAGGATTTGGAGCGAGAACGCGAGCATTTAACGTGAGAAAGAAAGAAGAGCTCTGCCCGTGAACGCGTGCGCACAGAATGCACGCGTAGAGCAGCGTACAGTATATGGAGAACGCTCAGCTTTGCCTCAGCCTTAGTCTTTGTTAATCTAATTCACAGATGAGGCCCCTCTGTTCCCATCAGGTGTGAAAACTGGTTGTGAGCCATGTACAGTACTGTAGTGGGAGCATGAAGAGGAAACCAAGTGCCAGAATACGCATTGCCGCCTCCTTTTATACTCCGCCCACTTATCCAACAGGAATTGACGTTTCCCTAGCCAGGTATTTCTATACTGGTACATGATAAAAGCGGATGAGAGGAAAACTACGCAGAGTCAACCCACGGAAAGCTACCAGACCAGACAAGATTCCTGGAAGAGTACTCAGAGAATGTGCAGACCAGCTGGCATGTGTTCTCAGACATCTCCTTGAGCAGTACTGTCATTCCAATATGCTTTAAAACGATCATCATTCCAGTGCCCACAAATTTATCGGTATCATGCTTCAACAACACTGTCCCATATCACTCCTATCACCAAGTGCTTTGAGAGACTTGTCATGCAGCACATCAGACCTTGCTGCCTCCCACTATGGACCCCACTGCAGTTTGCGTACCGTCCTAACCGCTCAGTGGACAAAACTATAGCCAACATACTTTACCTGGCTTCCACACACTTGGACAGCAAATCCACGTTAGGATGTGTTTTTAGACTTTAGCTCAGCATTCAACACCATCATTTTTCAACATCTGATTGGAAAGCTCAACATGCTGGGCCTGATCACCTCTCTCTGCAACTGGATTTTGGACTTCCTTACTGGGAGAATCTGTCCGGATCAGAAAGAACACCACCACACTGAGCACTGGAGCTCCCCAGGGCTGTGTGCTCAGCCCACTGCTGTTTACTCTGCTTGCTCTTGACTGTATAATGGGATCTTTGCAGATGACACAACTTTGCTGGAACTTATCAGGAATGAATTCAATTCAGTTTATATAGTACCACAAAACAGAAAAGGACCACCCCACACATAATATCGATGGGTCCTCTGTGAAAATTGTCAAGAGCACCAAATTCCTTGGTGTTCACCTGGCGGAGGAACTCATCTGGACCGTTAACGCCATCGCCAAGAAAGCTCAGCATTGTCTCTACTTTCTGAGGAGGCTGAAGCTCATCTGCCACCTCCTCACCACCTTTTACAGAGGAACCGTCGAGAGCATCCTGAGCAGCTGCAACACTGTTTGGTTTAGAAATTGCACTACGTTGGACCACAACTCTCATCTCTCTTCCTCTCATGCACATTTTCAACAATCACTGCATCTGGAAAGCCCTCAGAATTGTGGAGAATATGTCTCACCCATCACATGGACTTTTTTTCCTGCCCTGTGGGAGAAGGTACCCAGTGGAGTGGACTGTCCATTGTGTTAGGTGTCACCTAATGCAAGAGATATCACATCCTTTGGGTCCTCCTGAGCCAATATCTAGGTTGCAGACTAGGAGCCTTCACATGCTAGCATCACTATAGATTGTAACTAGTTGTAGTAGAACATGCTTAAGAAGCATATCACAATTTCGCACAAGCTTTTGTGAGTTATTCTAAAAATAATTAAGTTTTATTGTGTTGTACAGTTTCCATGGATTCATGTGGCATTGTAGCCCACTGCAATATTAGGGGTCTGCAACCTTTATGATCAAAAGAGCCATTTCTGGCCATGTTCACTAAATTAAATGTGTCTGGACCACAATACCTGCTACAACTGGGATTCTCAACTGGTGGCCCACAGACAACTTTGTTGGAGGGCACATTAATGGGTAGCAGTGATTTTTATCAAACTAAAAATATATATTGATTTTTAACATTTATTGATATTTTTACGTTCTAAGACAAAATAAAAGACGAGATTCTTGTAAAGGAAAAATGTATATATTTTTTGCCCAGTTTCTAAAACTTAAAACAATAAACTATATGCATTCTTATGTGATTTGTTTTTTTTTTATTGTAGAGAAATTATGTATCCTACTTTGAAGAAATAAAGCGTAAAGTGAATTAGTATGCTTTACTCCTTGTAAGGATTCTAGTATTCATATATTTACAAAATAAATTACAAGAAAACTGCTAAAACTAGCCATTTTAGTTGTTGTCAGAGTCAGAGAGTCTTTATTATTGTCATTTGCACTGCATGTGGTACATGTGATGAAAACGAGATTATGTACAGGGTCCCAGTTACATCCAACAACAAATGCAAGAGAAAAACAGTAATAACATCTAGGATTAACTAAGAAAAACATCAACTAGTAATACACTAAGCCCTAATGTAGTAGAAAAACATCATTATAAACAGCAGCACGAACATGAGTCTGTATGAGCAGATGGTCACAGATGAACACAGCAACAAGAAAACAGATCAGCATCAGCATGATGTGATATTTTGCAGTGTTTATTCTTATTATTTATTTATTCATGAGTCTAACAGCCTCAGGGTAGAAGCTGTTCCTCAGTCTAGTGGTTCTACATTTGATGCTCCTCAACCTCCGTCCTGAGGGGAGTGGGGCAAAGAGTGAGTGTGCTGGGTGAGTGAGGTCTTTCATGATGCAGGTGGCTCTTTTCCTGCATCTGGAGGTGTAAATGTCTGTGATGGTGGGGAGACTGACTCCAACAGACTTCTGTGCAGCCTTCACCACTCTCTGTAGAGCTTTCCTCTCTGCAACTGTGCAGCCTCCATGCCACACGTTGATGCTGGAGCACAGGATGCTCTCCACTGCACACCTGTAGAAGGAGGTGAGAACTGGGCTGCTCAGACCAGCTCGTCTCAGCCGTCTGAGGAAGTAGAGTCTCTGATGACCTTTCTTGATCAGGCTGGTGGTGTTGTTGCTCCAGCTGAGGTTATCATTCAAGTGTACACCCAAGTATTTGTAGCTGGAGACCACTTCCACTGCAGATCCACTTATGTTCAGTGGGGTGTGGGTGTGTTTGTTCCTTCTGAAGTCCACAATCATCTCCTTTGTCTTCTTCACATTCATGTGAAGGTTATTCTCTTTGCACCAGCTCTCCAGGTGTTCCACCTCCTGTCTGTAGCTGGACTCATCATTGTTTGTGATGCATCCCACCACCGCTGTATCATCTGCAAACTTAACAATATGACAGCCTGGATGTGTGGCTGTACAATCATATGTGAGCAGAGTGAACAGAAGAGGGCTCAGCACACATCCTTGAGGAGAGCCAGTGCTGAGGGTAATGGTGGAGGAGGAGAAGTTGTGGATCTTCACGGACTGTGGTCTGTTTGTTAAGAAGTCTAGACCCAGTTACAAATGGAGGGGCTTAGTCCAAGTGTGGATAGTTTGTCTATCAGAGTTTGGGGGATCATGGTGTTGAAGGCAGATGTGAAGTCCACAAAGAGCAGACGCACGTATGAGTCCTTCTGATCCAGGTGGGTGAGAGCAGTGTGGACCACAGAGGAGATGGCGTCCTCTGTTGATCGGTTCTCGGTATGCATATTGATGAGGGTCCTCGTTGATGTTGACGGTTGTCTTGATGTGGGACATGACCAGTTTCTCAAAACATTTAGCGACTATCGGGGTGAGGGCCACCGGTCTATAGTCATTCAGACCAGTCACTGTGGAGCTCTTTGGGACTGGGATGATGGTCGCGGTCTTCAGGCAGGTGGGAACTGACTCCAGTGCAAGTGAGGTGGTGAAGATGTCAGCCAGCACCTCACAGAGCTGGTCCGCACATTCCTTCAGAACTTTCCCTGGGATGTTGTCTGGTCCGGTTGCTTTATGAGGATTAATCCTTCTGAGACTGCCTCTCACTTCTGCTGCGGTCACCCTGAGATGCTCTTCATCTGGTGATGAGGTGAGTCTGGTGCTAGCTGGTCTGTTTGGGTCTTCAAAACGTGCATAAAACTTATTGAGGGCATCAGGCAGAGATGGGTCCTTGGGGCATTGTTTGCTCTTGCCTTTGTAATCTGTTATGCATTTGATGCCCTTCCACATGCTCCGTGGGTCTTGTGAGGTGAACTGTCCCTCGATCCTCTGTGCTTATGTGGCCTTGGCCTTAATGCCAGCAACCAGTTCTTTCCTGCTCTTTCAGTTCCTCTGTGTTTCCAGACTTGAAGGCAGTGTTCCTGGCTGCCAGCAGGGTGCGGACCTCTTTATTTAACCAGGGTTTTGTTATAACAACCAATAAAATTCAGTTTTATTTCAGTTTTGGTAAAAGCTTGAAAGAGCTGCTGCAGAGGGACCAAAGAGCCACATGTGGCTCCAGAGCCACAGATTGCAGACCCCTGTTATAGATATTTTAAAATATTGTTACTATGTTAAAGGGGACGCAAACAGAAAACACAGAAATTATCTCTCGGTGAGGGTTAGAACATTTAATAATTTATTTTTTCTTGACTATTTAAAAAATCAATTTTTTTTCCATTTTCTTTATAGGAATACAACTTTCTTATTAGCCATTAAGGAAAAATGTAGGCCAAAATACTTTTTAATTCTTTTTGTCGTGTACAGAAAGATGAAAATAAATGGAGATTTTTTTTTAAGCAGAACAGTCACGTTTTTGTGTTATATGCAGGTGTTTGAGTCAAACCAGTCCACCTGTTTCCTGTTCAACATGTATTCTAAGAAGGCATACATTTTGCATGCAACAGATGCATCATAAAATATGTGTTGTTTTTCCAAAGCCCATATGCCTCCACCTTTACATGAAGTTGTGAAAGAGGAAACGGGCAGTACTGTTCATGTGCTGGCAAACCCAAGTACCGGTAACCATGAGGAAAGTATCTTTTTTTTGTTTTGTATTTTTTCTTTTCATTTACCCTTTATTTTTGCAGGTAGTCTTTTGACATCATCCCATTTATGTCTGCTTTTGTAACGCAAGACGACATTGTGAAGCAATTCAAGGTTAGAAATACAGATATTTGTAGTAAAAAAAAACTAACTATATTATTACTATTATTCACTAGCCTGGTTAAAACCAGACCCTTGTCCTTCACTTCGCTTCGGACTAGGCAGTGAAGGGAAATGAGAATTGAGCGGAGCTGTGCAGGAAGGCGAGGGCCAGGCTAATTATTCACTATTTTTCATTGTTTATTTATTTATTTATTTATTTTTAATTTATTTATTGAAAGAGAGTAATTTACAAAAATGTAAAGGCATATTAACAACCACAACTCTCAGCAGGGCACTAAAGGGAACAACAATCAATAAACTGGACAAAAACGTATTTGAATAACCAAGTGAGTAAATAACAGTAGTGTATAACTAAAATATACAGGAAAATAAAAAATAAAAATAAAAGAAAACGTTATGGCCTGTGTTGACTGCTTTATGGGTCCAAGAATATACTATGATCTTCAAACGCTGGATTGTGCATTTTTTTTGTTCATCATCTTCAAGGCTTTGAGATAATTGTCTGTGAGATAGTTTTTAAAGGGAAAAAAGAGTGGTTTTGTCTTTCTCCATTTGGAAGTGTGGATGAAAAATTTTCCCAGGATAATCAGGTCCAGTTTTCTGTTTTCCAGAATGGATACCAAATATAATAGAGTATCTTGTGAAGGGAGTGATTTGGATTTTGGACGATAGCCAGTCTTGTATGTCCTCCCAAAACGTCCCAGAGTAGATACTGTACAATGGAAAAACAGATCATCAGTTGTTTCAATGTCCGTCTCAAAAACACACAGTTGTGAATGTAGCAGTAGAGAATGATGCCTGATCAGGCTGATGGGTTCCAGGTGCGAATGTCTGGTTGTTAGAGTGGGCGTGGTATAAGAGCAGCTGCTCTGCATGCGGGCAGACAGGGTCGTCTTCACACTTCGCCGTGTGGCTGGTGCCGTGGGTTCTGACCGTCATGGTGTCCCACGGGTTTTGGCCGTAAAGGCAACCAGTCATTGAGTGTGGTACGGGCTGTTTGACTGCTGCACGGTAGGTGTTCTTTCTCTCGTTGTACTATAGCTGATTGTGGGTCAGAAATGATAAGTCTGTGTGATTATAGGTAGAGCGCTGTGGTGCTGGGCTTCTTCCCTCCCTCCGGCTACGAGGATGTGTGTGTGTGTACGTGTGTGTATATGGTTGTGAGGACCAGCAGGTAAGGAAACAATTGTCATTGTAAGCTTTATTTTGTGGCAGCTATATGGAGAGTAGTTATTAATTAACTTTCTTTAGGTCTCCCCACATCGGGACTACTGCTGCTCTGTTTCCGGAGACTGCTGCTTTATGAACATGGACTGTGGTGTCGTCAGCTGTGTTCCCCTTGCAGTGGCACGTAGAGTGTGACGTCAGTGCGGCCACTTGCCTTTTCTACGGCATGTCGAGAGTGCCAGAACCAGTGAAGGGTGAACCGTATATTTGTTGCAAACCTGAATGCATTGTATTTATTGGAGTAATTTAGTGTCTTGGGGTTTAAAGGTTCTGTTTAGTTGGGATAAAATGAATGAAATAATTACAAAAAGAATGTTGAACATGATGTAAATAAATGTTTTTAAGATGTTTTAAGGTAACTGTAAATAAATTATCATTGTTATTTTGAACAGTTGTCCCGGATGTTTTAATCAGTGCAAAGCGAACCTGCGTGGCCTTAAAAGCAATAAGGTATTATTCTCTGGGTGAAATTCCCAGGGTGGCGTTGTTGTTAATTTATTCATGCTCTCGGGACATGAGTCATGCCACATTTTTGGCGTTGTTGGTAGGGCGTTTGCATTTGCTTTTTATGAACATCCGGGACCAGTAGTTGTTTGAGATTTATAGTATTGGTGTTTTGTGTGTTTTGTTTTTTTCTTTGGATTATGTTTTTTGTGTTTTGTGTGCAGATTGGCCGGTCCGGAAGCAGAGCAGTGGTGGTTTCAGCAAATCTTTAAAGTGGTGGGTGGATGAAACTGGTCGTTATGGCAGAAATTCAGGAACTTAAAAAGAGTTGACCATGAACAGTTAAGACTGGGGCAGGCCGGCTTAGATGCAACAGTCTACTTCTTCAGTATTGCCTTATGCCCTCCTATGTCCAGTCTCCCTGAAGCAGCGAGATTGATTTTGTGCCTAGAGATAGGAAGTGTCCATCTTTAGGGGTAGGATGGGTATAAGGTTGAATGAAGTGGTGGATGAGAGCATGTGAGGTGGCTGCCCAAGCATTTCTTTGGATTGGTCACTTGGGGGGAGAGAGTCTTCAGGAGCTCCCTCTTATAATGTCCGGATTTTAGGATAGCTTCTTAAATTGGTGGAGTCATGACATGATGGCTGCCACGTGTTCGACTGGGACTGTTAAAGACCAGTTGGTGGAAGTGTTGGATAGCTTCCGGTAATGAGGTTTGTGTAGTCATGAGATGATGGCTGCCACGTGTTCTGAGGGGCACTGAGGTGCTACCGCTTTGGTTGGACCTGTGGATGCTTGGTCCTGGTAATATTGAAGTTTGTGGAGTCATGAAATGATGGCTGCCACGTGTTCGACTGGGACTGTAAAAGACCAGTTGTGGAAGTGTTGGATAGCTTCCGGTAATAACTTTTGTGGAGTCATGACATGATGGCTGCCACGTGTTTTTGAGGAGCACTGAGGTGCTACCGCTTTGGTTGGACCTGTGGATGCTTGGTCCTAGTAATTAAAGTTTGTGGAGTCATGAAATGGTGGCTGCCACGTGTTGGTTTCCCTTCAGGGGTTTTTGAGATTTTAGCTCTGGTCTTAGGAGCTGATGGGATCAGTTTTAATGGATTATCGTCGGGTCGCCGATACAAAAGGTGGAGGTAGAATGTAGCAGTAGAGAATGATGCCTGATCAGGCTGATGGGTTCCAGGTGCGAATGTCTGGTTGTTAGAGTGGGCGTGGTATAAGAGCAGCTGCTCTGCATGCGGGCAGACAGGGTCGTCTTCACACTTCGCCGTGTGGCTGGTGCCGTGGGTTCTGACCGTCATGGTGTCCCACGGGTTTTGGCCGTAAAGGCAACCAGTCATTGAGTGTGGTACGGGCTGTTTGACTGCTGCACGGTAGGTGTTCTTTCTCTCGTTGTACTATAGCTGATTGTGGGTCAGAAATGATAAGTCTGTGTGATTATAGGTAGAGCGCTGTGGTGCTGGGCTTCTTCCCTCCCTCCGGCTACGAGGATGTGTGTGTGTGTACGTGTGTGTATATGGTTGTGAGGACCAGCAGGTAAGGAAACAATTGTCATTGTAAGCTTTATTTTGTGGCAGCTATATGGAGAGTAGTTATTAATTAACTTTCTTTAGGTCTCCCCACATCGGGACTACTGCTGCTCTGTTTCCGGAGACTGCTGCTTTATGAACATGGACTGTGGTGTCGTCAGCTGTGTTCCCCTTGCAGTGGCACGTAGAGTGTGACGTCAGTGCGGCCACTTGCCTTTTCTACGGCATGTCGAGAGTGCCAGAACCAGTGAAGGGTGAACCGTATATTTGTTGCAAACCTGAATGCATTGTATTTATTGGAGTAATTTAGTGTCTTGGGGTTTAAAGGTTCTGTTTAGTTGGGATAAAATGAATGAAATAATTACAAAAAGAATGTTGAACATGATGTAAATAAATGTTTTTAAGATGTTTTAAGGTAACTGTAAATAAATTATCATTGTTATTTTGAACAGTTGTCCCGGATGTTTTAATCAGTGCAAAGCGAACCTGCGTGGCCTTAAAAGCAATAAGGTATTATTCTCTGGGTGAAATTCCCAGGGTGGCGTTGTTGTTAATTTATTCATGCTCTCGGGACATGAGTCATGCCACATTTTTGGCGTTGTTGGTAGGGCGTTTGCATTTGCTTTTTATGAACATCCGGGACCAGTAGTTGTTTGAGATTTATAGTATTGGTGTTTTGTGTGTTTTGTTTTTTTCTTTGGATTATGTTTTTTGTGTTTTGTGTGCAGATTGGCCGGTCCGGAAGCAGAGCAGTGGTGGTTTCAGCAAATCTTTAAAGTGGTGGGTGGATGAAACTGGTCGTTATGGCAGAAATTCAGGAACTTAAAAAGAGTTGACCATGAACAGTTAAGACTGGGGCAGGCCGGCTTAGATGCAACAGTCTACTTCTTCAGTATTGCCTTATGCCCTCCTATGTCCAGTCTCCCTGAAGCAGCGAGATTGATTTTGTGCCTAGAGATAGGAAGTGTCCATCTTTAGGGGTAGGATGGGTATAAGGTTGAATGAAGTGGTGGATGAGAGCATGTGAGGTGGCTGCCCAAGCATTTCTTTGGATTGGTCACTTGGGGGGAGAGAGTCTTCAGGAGCTCCCTCTTATAATGTCCGGATTTTAGGATAGCTTCTTAAATTGGTGGAGTCATGACATGATGGCTGCCACGTGTTCGACTGGGACTGTTAAAGACCAGTTGGTGGAAGTGTTGGATAGCTTCCGGTAATGAGGTTTGTGTAGTCATGAGATGATGGCTGCCACGTGTTCTGAGGGGCACTGAGGTGCTACCGCTTTGGTTGGACCTGTGGATGCTTGGTCCTGGTAATATTGAAGTTTGTGGAGTCATGAAATGATGGCTGCCACGTGTTCGACTGGGACTGTAAAAGACCAGTTGTGGAAGTGTTGGATAGCTTCCGGTAATAACTTTTGTGGAGTCATGACATGATGGCTGCCACGTGTTTTTGAGGAGCACTGAGGTGCTACCGCTTTGGTTGGACCTGTGGATGCTTGGTCCTAGTAATTAAAGTTTGTGGAGTCATGAAATGGTGGCTGCCACGTGTTGGTTTCCCTTCAGGGGTTTTTGAGATTTTAGCTCTGGTCTTAGGAGCTGATGGGATCAGTTTTAATGGATTATCGTCGGGTCGCCGATACAAAAGGTGGAGGTAGAATGTAGCAGTAGAGAATGATGCCTGATCAGGCTGATGGGTTCCAGGTGCGAATGTCTGGTTGTTAGAGTGGGCGTGGTATAAGAGCAGCTGCTCTGCATGCGGGCAGACAGGGTCGTCTTCACACTTCGCCGTGTGGCTGGTGCCGTGGGTTCTGACCGTCATGGTGTCCCACGGGTTTTGGCCGTAAAGGCAACCAGTCATTGAGTGTGGTACGGGCTGTTTGACTGCTGCACGGTAGGTGTTCTTTCTCTCGTTGTACTATAGCTGATTGTGGGTCAGAAATGATAAGTCTGTGTGATTATAGGTAGAGCGCTGTGGTGCTGGGCTTCTTCCCTCCCTCCGGCTACGAGGATGTGTGTGTACGTGTGTGTGTGTATATGGTTGTGAGGACCAGCAGGTAAGGAAACAATTGTCATTGTAAGCTTTATTTTGTGGCAGCTATATGGAGAGTAGTTATTAATTAACTTTCTTTAGGTCTCCCCACATCGGGACTACTGCTGCTCTGTTTCCGGAGACTGCTGCTTTATGAACATGGACTGTGGTGTCGTCAGCTGTGTTCCCCTTGCAGTGGCACGTAGAGTGTGACGTCAGTGCGGCCACTTGCCTTTTCTACGGCATGTCGAGAGTGCCAGAACCAGTGAAGGGTGAACCGTATATTTGTTGCAAACCTGAATGCATTGTATTTATTGGAGTAATTTAGTGTCTTGGGGTTTAAAGGTTCTGTTTAGTTGGGATAAAATGAATGAAATAATTACAAAAAGAATGTTGAACATGATGTAAATAAATGTTTTTAAGATGTTTTAAGGTAACTGTAAATAAATTATCATTGTTATTTTGAACAGTTGTCCCGGATGTTTTAATCAGTGCAAAGCGAACCTGCGTGGCCTTAAAAGCAATAAGGTATTATTCTCTGGGTGAAATTCCCAGGGTGGCGTTGTTGTTAATTTATTCATGCTCTCGGGACATGAGTCATGCCACATTTTTGGCGTTGTTGGTAGGGCGTTTGCATTTGCTTTTTATGAACATCCGGGACCAGTAGTTGTTTGAGATTTATAGTATTGGTGTTTTGTGTGTTTTGTTTTTTTCTTTGGATTATGTTTTTTGTGTTTTGTGTGCAGATTGGCCGGTCCGGAAGCAGAGCAGTGGTGGTTTCAGCAAATCTTTAAAGTGGTGGGTGGATGAAACTGGTCGTTATGGCAGAAATTCAGGAACTTAAAAAGAGTTGACCATGAACAGTTAAGACTGGGGCAGGCCGGCTTAGATGCAACAGTCTACTTCTTCAGTATTGCCTTATGCCCTCCTATGTCCAGTCTCCCTGAAGCAGCGAGATTGATTTTGTGCCTAGAGATAGGAAGTGTCCATCTTTAGGGGTAGGATGGGTATAAGGTTGAATGAAGTGGTGGATGAGAGCATGTGAGGTGGCTGCCCAAGCATTTCTTTGGATTGGTCACTTGGGGGGAGAGAGTCTTCAGGAGCTCCCTCTTATAATGTCCGGATTTTAGGATAGCTTCTTAAATTGGTGGAGTCATGACATGATGGCTGCCACGTGTTCGACTGGGACTGTTAAAGACCAGTTGGTGGAAGTGTTGGATAGCTTCCGGTAATGAGGTTTGTGTAGTCATGAGATGATGGCTGCCACGTGTTCTGAGGGGCACTGAGGTGCTACCGCTTTGGTTGGACCTGTGGATGCTTGGTCCTGGTAATATTGAAGTTTGTGGAGTCATGAAATGATGGCTGCCACGTGTTCGACTGGGACTGTAAAAGACCAGTTGTGGAAGTGTTGGATAGCTTCCGGTAATAACTTTTGTGGAGTCATGACATGATGGCTGCCACGTGTTTTTGAGGAGCACTGAGGTGCTACCGCTTTGGTTGGACCTGTGGATGCTTGGTCCTAGTAATTAAAGTTTGTGGAGTCATGAAATGGTGGCTGCCACGTGTTGGTTTCCCTTCAGGGGTTTTTGAGATTTTAGCTCTGGTCTTAGGAGCTGATGGGATCAGTTTTAATGGATTATCGTCGGGTCGCCGATACAAAAGGTGGAGGTAGAATGTAGCAGTAGAGAATGATGCCTGATCAGGCTGATGGGTTCCAGGTGCGAATGTCTGGTTGTTAGAGTGGGCGTGGTATAAGAGCAGCTGCTCTGCATGCGGGCAGACAGGGTCGTCTTCACACTTCGCCGTGTGGCTGGTGCCGTGGGTTCTGACCGTCATGGTGTCCCACGGGTTTTGGCCGTAAAGGCAACCAGTCATTGAGTGTGGTACGGGCTGTTTGACTGCTGCACGGTAGGTGTTCTTTCTCTCGTTGTACTATAGCTGATTGTGGGTCAGAAATGATAAGTCTGTGTGATTATAGGTAGAGCGCTGTGGTGCTGGGCTTCTTCCCTCCCTCCGGCTACGAGGATGTGTGTGTGTGTACGTGTGTGTATATGGTTGTGAGGACCAGCAGGTAAGGAAACAATTGTCATTGTAAGCTTTATTTTGTGGCAGCTATATGGAGAGTAGTTATTAATTAACTTTCTTTAGGTCTCCCCACATCGGGACTACTGCTGCTCTGTTTCCGGAGACTGCTGCTTTATGAACATGGACTGTGGTGTCGTCAGCTGTGTTCCCCTTGCAGTGGCACGTAGAGTGTGACGTCAGTGCGGCCACTTGCCTTTTCTACGGCATGTCGAGAGTGCCAGAACCAGTGAAGGGTGAACCGTATATTTGTTGCAAACCTGAATGCATTGTATTTATTGGAGTAATTTAGTGTCTTGGGGTTTAAAGGTTCTGTTTAGTTGGGATAAAATGAATGAAATAATTACAAAAAGAATGTTGAACATGATGTAAATAAATGTTTTTAAGATGTTTTAAGGTAACTGTAAATAAATTATCATTGTTATTTTGAACAGTTGTCCCGGATGTTTTAATCAGTGCAAAGCGAACCTGCGTGGCCTTAAAAGCAATAAGGTATTATTCTCTGGGTGAAATTCCCAGGGTGGCGTTGTTGTTAATTTATTCATGCTCTCGGGACATGAGTCATGCCACATTTTTGGCGTTGTTGGTAGGGCGTTTGCATTTGCTTTTTATGAACATCCGGGACCAGTAGTTGTTTGAGATTTATAGTATTGGTGTTTTGTGTGTTTTGTTTTTTTCTTTGGATTATGTTTTTTGTGTTTTGTGTGCAGATTGGCCGGTCCGGAAGCAGAGCAGTGGTGGTTTCAGCAAATCTTTAAAGTGGTGGGTGGATGAAACTGGTCGTTATGGCAGAAATTCAGGAACTTAAAAAGAGTTGACCATGAACAGTTAAGACTGGGGCAGGCCGGCTTAGATGCAACAGTCTACTTCTTCAGTATTGCCTTATGCCCTCCTATGTCCAGTCTCCCTGAAGCAGCGAGATTGATTTTGTGCCTAGAGATAGGAAGTGTCCATCTTTAGGGGTAGGATGGGTATAAGGTTGAATGAAGTGGTGGATGAGAGCATGTGAGGTGGCTGCCCAAGCATTTCTTTGGATTGGTCACTTGGGGGGAGAGAGTCTTCAGGAGCTCCCTCTTATAATGTCCGGATTTTAGGATAGCTTCTTAAATTGGTGGAGTCATGACATGATGGCTGCCACGTGTTCGACTGGGACTGTTAAAGACCAGTTGGTGGAAGTGTTGGATAGCTTCCGGTAATGAGGTTTGTGTAGTCATGAGATGATGGCTGCCACGTGTTCTGAGGGGCACTGAGGTGCTACCGCTTTGGTTGGACCTGTGGATGCTTGGTCCTGGTAATATTGAAGTTTGTGGAGTCATGAAATGATGGCTGCCACGTGTTCGACTGGGACTGTAAAAGACCAGTTGTGGAAGTGTTGGATAGCTTCCGGTAATAACTTTTGTGGAGTCATGACATGATGGCTGCCACGTGTTTTTGAGGAGCACTGAGGTGCTACCGCTTTGGTTGGACCTGTGGATGCTTGGTCCTAGTAATTAAAGTTTGTGGAGTCATGAAATGGTGGCTGCCACGTGTTGGTTTCCCTTCAGGGGTTTTTGAGATTTTAGCTCTGGTCTTAGGAGCTGATGGGATCAGTTTTAATGGATTATCGTCGGGTCGCCGATACAAAAGGTGGAGGTAGAATGTAGCAGTAGAGAATGATGCCTGATCAGGCTGATGGGTTCCAGGTGCGAATGTCTGGTTGTTAGAGTGGGCGTGGTATAAGAGCAGCTGCTCTGCATGCGGGCAGACAGGGTCGTCTTCACACTTCGCCGTGTGGCTGGTGCCGTGGGTTCTGACCGTCATGGTGTCCCACGGGTTTTGGCCGTAAAGGCAACCAGTCATTGAGTGTGGTACGGGCTGTTTGACTGCTGCACGGTAGGTGTTCTTTCTCTCGTTGTACTATAGCTGATTGTGGGTCAGAAATGATAAGTCTGTGTGATTATAGGTAGAGCGCTGTGGTGCTGGGCTTCTTCCCTCCCTCCGGCTACGAGGATGTGTGTGTGTGTGTGTGTGTATATGGTTGTGAGGACCAGCAGGTAAGGAAACAATTGTCATTGTAAGCTTTATTTTGTGGCAGCTATATGGAGAGTAGTTATTAATTAACTTTCTTTAGGTCTCCCCACATCGGGACTACTGCTGCTCTGTTTCCGGAGACTGCTGCTTTATGAACATGGACTGTGGTGTCGTCAGCTGTGTTCCCCTTGCAGTGGCACGTAGAGTGTGACGTCAGTGCGGCCACTTGCCTTTTCTACGGCATGTCGAGAGTGCCAGAACCAGTGAAGGGTGAACCGTATATTTGTTGCAAACCTGAATGCATTGTATTTATTGGAGTAATTTAGTGTCTTGGGGTTTAAAGGTTCTGTTTAGTTGGGATAAAATGAATGAAATAATTACAAAAAGAATGTTGAACATGATGTAAATAAATGTTTTTAAGATGTTTTAAGGTAACTGTAAATAAATTATCATTGTTATTTTGAACAGTTGTCCCGGATGTTTTAATCAGTGCAAAGCGAACCTGCGTGGCCTTAAAAGCAATAAGGTATTATTCTCTGGGTGAAATTCCCAGGGTGGCGTTGTTGTTAATTTATTCATGCTCTCGGGGCATGAGTAATGCCACATTTTTGGCGTTGTTGGTAGGGTGTTTGCATTTGCTTTTTATAAACATCTGGGACAAGTGAGTTTGATTTTCAATACTGTATTGATGTTTTGTGTGTTTTGTTTTTTTCTTTGGTTTATGTTTTTTTGTTTTGTGTGCAGATTGGCCGGTCCGGAAGCAGAGCAGTGGTGGTTTCAGCAAATCTTTAAAGTGGTGGGTGGATGAAACTGGTCGTTATGGCAGAAATTCAAGAGTTGACCATGAACAGTTATGACTGGGGCAGGCCGGCTTAGATGCAACAGTCTACTTCTTCAGTATTGCCTTATGCCCTCCTATGTCCAGTCTCCCTGAAGCAGCGAGATTGATTTTGTGCCTAGAGATAGGAAGTGTCCATCTTTAGGGGTAGGATGGGTATAAGGTTGAATGAAGTGGTGGATGAGAGCATGTGAGGTGGCTGCCCAAGCATTTCTTTGGATTGGTCACTTGGGGGGGAGAGAGTCTTCAGGAGCTCCCTCTTATAATGTCCGGATTTTAGGATAGCTTCTTAAATTTGTGGAGTCATGACATGATGGCTGCCACGTGTTCGACTGGGACTGTTAAAGACCAGTTGGTGGAAGTGTTGGATAGCTTCCGGTAATATTGAAGTTTGTGTAGTCATGAGATGATGGCTGCCACGTGTTCTGAGGGGCACTGAGGTGCTACCGCTTTGGTTGGACCTGTGGATGCTTGGTCCTGGTAATATTGAGAAGTTTGTGGAGTCATGAAATGATGGCTGCCACGTGTTCGACTGGGACTGTTAAAGACCAGTTGTGGAAGTGTTGGATAGCTTCCGAATAAGTGTTTTGAGGAGCACTAAGGTGCTACCGCTTTGGTTGGACCTGTGGATGCTTGGTCTTGGTAATAATTAAGGTTTGTGGAGTCATGAAATGGTGGCTGCCACGTGTTGGTTTCCCTTCAGGGTTTTTTGAGATTTTACCTCTGGTCTTAGGAGCTGATGGGATCAGTTTTAATGGATTATCGTCGGGTCGCCGATACAAAAGGTGGGGGTAGAATGTAGCAGTAGAGAATGATGCCTGATCAGGCTGATGGGTTCCAGGTGCGAATGTCTGGTTGTTAGAGTGGGCGTGGTATAAGAGCAGCTGCTCTGCATGCGGGCAGACAGGGTCGTCTTCACACTTCGCCGTGTGGCTGGTGCCGTGGGTTCTGACCGTCATGGTGTCCCACGGGTTTTGGCCGTAAAGGCAACCAGTCATTGAGTGTGGTACGGGCTGTTTGACTGCTGCACGGTAGGTGTTCTTTCTCTCGTTGTACTATAGCTGATTTTGGGTCAGAAATGATAAGTCTGTGTGATTATAGGTAGAGCGCTGCGGTGCTGGGCTTCTTCCCTCCCTCCGGCTACGAGGATGTGTGTGTACGTGTGTGTGTGTATATGGTTGTGAGGACCAGCAGGTAAGGAAACAATTGTCATTGTAAGCTTTATTTTGTGGCAGCTATATGGAGAGTAGTTATTAATTAACTTTCTTTAGGTCTCCCCACATCGGGACTACTGCTGCTCTGTTTCCGGAGACTGCTGCTTTATGAACATGGACTGTGGTGTCGTCAGCTGTGTTCCCCTTGCAGTGGCACGTAGAGTGTGACGTCAGTGCGGCCACTTGCCTTTTCTACGGCATGTCGAGAGTGCCAGAACCAGTGAAGGGTGAACTGTATAGTTGTGCAAAGCTGTATTTATTGAAGTAACCTGTATGTATTTATTGGAGTAATTTAGTGTCTTGGGGTTTAAAGGGTCTGTTTAGTTGGGATAAAATGAATGAAATAATTACAAAAAGAATGTTGAACATGATGTAAATAAATAAATGTTTTTAAGATGTTTTAAGGTAACTGTAAATAAATTATCATTGTTATTTTGAACAGTTGTCCCGGATGTTTTAATCAGTGCAAAGCGAACCTGCGTGGCCTTAAAAGCAATAAGGTATTATTCTCTGGGTGAAATTCCCAGGGTGGCGTTGTTGTTAATTTATTCATGCTCTCGGGGCATGAGTAATGCCACACACATATCACAGTTACTTCATTAGACAATAATAACAATGACATATAAAGACAGACTGGGTGTAGAGTTGAAGAATGTGTTCATTTAACTTTATTGGGTTGTTTTACATATGAAACTGAGTTTTTTTTAAAGAAAATTTGTAAAACTGAAAAAAATCCATGAGGTTGCTTTCTACACCTGTATACCTGCAAAATTAGGGAAAATCCATTTAAATTATGGACAATTTGACATGTATGGCAGAGTCTCTGGGGATTTTCCTCTCTCTCTTGCGCTTTCTACCATTACACAACAAAACTGAAATACTTATTGCATGGGGGGCCCAATTGGATTTTTTTTTCATGGGGCCCAATATTCCTGGCGGCCCCCCTGGTTGTGCACAACTCACAACGTTTTGAGTCACAGTCACAACATGTTGTGACTGTTGTCCACAGGAGCGGCCATGCCCTGCTGGCCTTCATGTTCTCCAGGCAGGAGGGGAAGCTGAACCGGCAGCAAACGATGGAACTGGGTCACCACATCCTCAAGGCTCACATATTTAAGGTCAGGGGAACCACGGTGCTGCGTTGGGAGCGGACTCTTAAGATCTGGACTGTCCTGCCGATCTGAGCAGGTTCTCATCTGTCCCACAGGGGCTGAGTAAAAAGACTGGTGTGTCCTCCAGCGTTCTTCAGGCCATGTGGATCAACTGCAGCACCGACAGTCTGTCCACCGCTCTGGGCTCCCTGAGAAACCTGTACACGCCCAACATCAAGGTAAGGGGCAGCCGTGGCGTAGTGGTAATGGCAGTCGTCCCCCGATCGGAAGGTTGGAGGTTCGAATCCCGGTTCCCGATACCATGTGTCATTAACCCCGAGTTGCTCCCGGTAGGACTGGAAGGCGCCTTGCATGGCAGTCGCCGCTACCGGTGTATGAATGTGTGTATGAATGGGTGGATGATTGGTATTGTAAAGCGCTTTGGGGCTCCTCACAGGGGGCTGGAAAGCGCTATATAAATAAGCTCCATTTACCATTTACTGCAGAACTCCTCATTGTTGAAGGACTCCGATTTGTTTCCTGTTCAAAAACCTTTAGAATATATAGAATACACCAAAACACGCGGCTTGGTCAGGAATACTGTCCCATGACTTCTGGTAGAAGTATGTTACACAACGTTGGCAAACATTTGCAACAGAAAAACCAATGGAGATCAATTTGGAGAAATGCTTGAGAAAACCCAGTATGGAACTCTACGGCTCAGACTTCACAGAAGAAACATCAATCGAAGGAAAGTTGGACTTTACATGACTGAACTAAAATTTGAATATCTTGTAACAGTTTTCACTCAATCAGTTTTGGGACATTTTATCACAATTTATAGTCTCATGGTGTTCCTGTAGAACCGTTGAGCGTTTTTCACATTTTCTGCAGTCTTACTCTCACAACTCCTTGTGGCAGAAATATACAAATTGTGCATCAAAACGCAGACAAGTTAAGACAACTTTCACCCAGTTGGCCTCTTGCTGCTGTAGGACTTTTTTTTGTCTCTAATCCATGCAGAAAGCAGGCTAATGCCAAGATAATGAGGCAGACCGAAAAGTGAGCCTCAAACAAACCGATATTGAGCAAAAACTAGAATTCATATTTGAACAATTCTAGAGCCGTTTGTGGCAGAAGACTGCGATGGTCGCAAATGTTTTTTATTTTTCTTCAGCATGTTTTATTTAAAACATTTCCCTTCCAGCTCCGACTTTTCACTTTAAAACCAAAATGGAAGGTTTTGACTCTTAACGTTCTATATTTTTGTGTAAAACAATGCAATTAATGTAAAAGTTTACACGCACCCATCAGTCTTTTCCACAAACGGCTCAAGAACTGTTGTTAAAGTCTGACTTAAGACTTTTCGCACAGCGACCATTTGAGGCTTACTTTTCAGTCTGCATTTTTTTTGTCTGCCTCTCAAGACCTTGGCAGTCAGAGAATGACACAGTTTTGTGGTTACCACGGTGACCGTGTTGAGCCACCAGCAGCAACTTTGGTTGTTGGTTACACTCCTTATGAAGTTCAAGCGTCAAATTGTGATCATCTGATATTTAAAGGTAGTCATCTCAGAACTGTGGGCACCTTTCTGCATCCAAGGCTTTTGTTCTGTAATATTTTTAAAAGGCCTCCATCAACACTTCTCCAGATCAATCAAATAACAACAAAAACTTGGTTTGACAGAAACAGAAAATAGTATTTTAGCTCAAGCGCAATAAAATAAAGTTGTTTAGCTGAAATCTGGTTGAACAGATGTTCAGCTGAAGAATTAAGCCTCTGTCGAGTCCTATTTCAGGTCTTTGCTGTTGTAACCGTTTAGTTTTTAGGTTTCATACTTCATTGTTTGTTCTCTCAATTCCTCGTTTGATCAGGTAGAAGAAATGGACAGAAAACGAGTTTTTAACAAAGCAGCCGAAAGTTCAAAGAAAAACTTCAAAAGAGCTTCAGAAGTCTGAACTTCTACTGAGACAACTCCAGACAACTCAGTCTGGCAGCTTTGGATTTAAAACCTTTGCACTGGACGCTCTTTTTGTTGTTCCGTTCCGCAGGTGAGTCGTTTGTTGATGCTTGGTGGGGCGAGTGCGACCTGGTCTACAGAGGTCATAGGCCACGCCCCCATCCTGGCGGTCCACGCCCACCTGGGGCACCTGGAGATGGTAGCTTTGTTGTTGGAGATGTTGGCACCTGTTGACGGGACCACCGGCAGCGGCATGACGCCCCTGAGTCTGGCAGCGGCTGCGGGACACGCCGACATCGTCAGCCTGCTGTGCAAGAAGGGGGCAAAGGTCAGAGGCGTTTAGTTTGGTCAGAAATGAGAAGTAGCCGAATCCAAAAGACCAGATGGGGTTTCAGTAACGTTTACACTTTCCAAAATATATTCATTCTACCTTTTTATGCTCTAGAAATTAGTCGGGAATTTTAGAGTTTGCTAACTTTAGCTTTTTTGTGTTGTAGCTACTACAGTAGTTTGCTGGTTTTAGCATAAAACTACTGTTTTACTTGTTTTAGTGTTTGGACATCACTGTGACACAGTTATGAGTCGTACACACAAAGTGTCATCACTGCTCACAGCTGTGTCAAACCATCCATTTCTATGGTTTTATTCACTTGTTTCTTTGTTTTAACACTATAATTCTTTTCTGGAACTATTGTTGAAGACATTTGATGCTTCCAACAGTCTGATATCCTTCATTGTTATTTTTCCTGCACACACACACACACACACACACACATATATTTTCACAACATATATGTTAATTAGGGGGCTCTTTGCCTGCAGTGCACTGACAGGACATAAATGCAGCTTTTATGTGTCAGCTTCATTTGACAGATTTACTGATTTCTCTTGAAAACCTCTGACTAATATGTGAATCTGTAAACACAAATGATTGTGACCACGACCTCACAGCAGATGAGACAACTCGCTGAATTTAATCATTTTACTAGTTGGAGTAGATGGGGGAGTGCTGGCTCAGAGGTTAGAAAAGGCAAGCCTGAAACTTTTATATTATGAACTATAAAACAACTATGAAAGTTTCTACTACTTTCTGGGAGTTTCATTAATATCCATCATGTTTATGAGATATTTTACTAACATACAATCAGGGTTGATGCCAAATGTTTGGATGAATGTTTAAAGCCTTGCATGATGTGTTGTGCTCAGAGCATACTTGTGAATGTCTCAGCTACTACCACACCAATTTTAAGCTCAGTATTTTTAAAATGAGCCGAGTCCTGTTTTGGCTAAGGTTACTTGGCTGTGGTGGCCATCTTGAATAGGATTGATGCCAAATATTGATCAATTTCAAATTTGAATTTCCTAATTACTTCCTGAAAGTTTATTTTCAATCTGTTCCCAGGTATTGTATTTGAGTGACAGTATTTAGTTAATGGTATAAACACAGGCAAAGCCATCATCATCACTCTGCCTTCGCCTTCAGCAGCAGGCGATAATAAATGTTTTGTCTCACTTCTTAACGTGTCCTGATGGTTAATCATCACCAAGAAGAGCAGGAACAGTGGCATTTATTTGGTGTAAAGGACAGCTATAAAGCAGACTTGTGATGCGTATAATATTCTGCACCTCATACGCAGTAATAAACACGTTTGCTTCATTGCCCACACCAATATTGAATTACCCTGAGTGGTAAACACTTTCAGTGCAGACTCTTTTGGTGTTTGAACTTGCACTTCTAATTTAGTTCTGCATTAAATTACCCACAATTACCTTTTCAGCACCACTGTAGTACTTTCTTTCCTCTTCATCGTCTACAGCCCATTGTCACATCATCCCTTCTGCCTCGCACTCCACTGCACTCTCTTTCTCTTTCAGACTGACTTGTTCTTTCAAAGAACACACACACATGCAGGGCAGCTTAGGCGCCCTTAGGAATAGCTGTCAATCACCCATCAGGCACCCAGGTCAATTTGCCAGGCTGCCAAATGTGTTGTATCAGTGTGCTCCCCGATGTCAAGAGCCCTCATTATAGGCCAAAGGCTAAACCAAGGAAGTGAATGAGGTTTCCTCTTCATTATTTCCAGTCCCCCATGACCCCCTGACCTCCTTGTGCCCCTCCCTGGTACATAGACATAATAGTACAACCTTTAACAAACCAAACTGGTTTAACCCTGTTTACCTGCAGGCTATGCTTCATGTGAATCCACTCCTGCTTCTAGCTCCCTCGTTCTTGTCCCCTTTCTTTCTTTCTTTCTTTCTTTCTTTCTTTCTTTCTTTCTTTCTTTCTTTCTTTCTTTCTTTCTTTCTTTCTTTCTTTCTTTCTTTCTTTCTTTCTTTCTTTCTTTCTTTCTTTCTTTCTTTCTTTCTTTCTTTCTTTCTCTCTTTGCTGCTTTCATTCTGTATCACTTCCAAGTGCTGCAAGGAGCTTGTGAACAGAAAAGTATTTGACAAGCAGCCTTAGAGGAGTCCTTTTTCCACCGCACACTCTGCATGGTTCTCAGTGCTTCCTGTGTCTAATTGTCAGATGGAGGAAACTTGGTGCTTTTGTCAGATGTCAAAAGCTCAGCCAGCCTCGAAACCGGTCAATTTCTTGTGGGCAAGAGAAAATCCTTGAAAAAGAAACACTTGTGTCAAGAGCTGGTAGTAGTAGAACCCAAAGTACAGGCAGACATGGGGGAACTTGAAAGGTAAAATAATGATATTAATAGAAAACAAAAGCTGACGGGACACTAGCCTGGTTAAAACCACACCCTGTCCTTCACTTCGCTTCAGACTAGGGTCTGGGACCTCTCCATTTTAAAACGATTCTTGCTGGAGGCGTGGCCTCTGCTGAGGAACAAAACCATTGGATATTTTGAACAGGGAAAGCATTCTGCTCCCTCCCCTCAGAGCCATATGGCTGCTCCCCGTGCTCTGGTGAACTTGACAACTGCTCCGCCTCCTGCAGCTTTTCTCTTGCTGCCGGCTGCCGCGCTGGAAATTCTGTGTTTATATGTTAATAAAACGTTTTAATAAAATACAATAAAACCATGGATCGCTGGTCCAGCTCACCAGAAGACCAGAACATCTGATGGGACTCGGTCAGCAACGTAAAACCCGAGTTTAATTCTCGTGACAGCCATTTCCTTGTTCATTTCAGCGGAGGGAGAGAAGGAGGAGGGCGCGAGCGATCACTTGACTTTTGGCCCAAAAAACAAAAGAAAACTCCAGATAAGGGATTAAGAAGGGGAAATTAATAAATTTGTGTCACATATAAAACAGTTCTGCATCGCTTTGCATCGCTTTGAATGAGAACATGCCGGTGCTCGCTGACTGCGCGCTGGCAGAGCCCTTTTATAGGGCTCTGCGCGCTGGGACAGGTGGGGGCGTGGGTTAGGGTCCAAAACTCCGTCCCTTCTGTTCTCTGATTGGTCCGAACAAAAATCTACCGGAGAAATGGTTGTTAATGAGAGAAGTCCCAGACTGAGCAGTGAAGGGAAATGAGAATTGAGCGGAGTTGTGCAGGAAGGCGAGGGCCAGGCTAACGTGACACCAAAACTTACATAACAGATGAGGAGACACGGGGGAAGACAGGAAGAGGACGCCACACCAGAACAAAACCCAGACAATGAGAAACACAAGCCGTGTTTCCATCAAGGTTTCTTGATGCGCATTTCACTATCTACACTTGGACTAAGCCCCTCCATTTGTAACTGGGTACTAGACTTCTTAACAGACAGACCACAGTCCGTGAAGATCCACAACTTCTCCTC